>ONZH01022741.1:0-185253 GCA_900303285.1 Rhinella marina
CATTGAGACGTTTCATTTATTTTTTAGTATTAAAACTTTAAAAGTCAGTGGGGGATCAAATACTTATTTCCTCCACTGTATATATACACTCCTCTTTTGTAGATTCTCCATGAGTCACATTCAGTATACAGGTTATTATTACAGTCAGATAATGATAATAATATCTTTCTGACCTTACTGCCAATTTAATCAGAAACAACAAATTTAGTATCCTTTTACAAAGAGAGCATCAACCTATCATTTTACTTAACTAAGGCTACTTTCACACTAACGTTTTTAAATTCCGGTACTGAGTTCCGTCATAGGGGCTCAATACCGGAAAAAAACGCTTCAGTTTTGTCCCCATTCATTGTCAATGGGGACAAAACTGAACTGAAGACAACGGAATGCTCCTGAAAGCGTTCCGTCTTCAGACCAGACAACAAACCGCAGCATGCTGCGGTTTGCTCTCCGGTCCAGGCATCCGCACCAAGACGGATCCGGAATGACCCCCAATGCAAGTCAATGGGGACGGATCCGTTTGGTGTGACACACCAGTAATCCGGATCTGTCCTTCATTGACTTGCAATGGGGGGTCATTCCGGATCCGGCTACAGAGATACAGACAGACATACATACATACATACATACTCACATACTCCAGCCAGGGACGCCGGCAGCATGTCTTCACGCGCCTCCTGCGCGCAGCTATGACGTTTCCCCACTGCGCCCAGCAGAGGGCACTGTGGGGAATCGTCATCACTGCGCGCAGGAGGCACGTGAAGACGTGCTGCCGGCGTCCCTGGCTGGAGTATGTAAGTATGTATGTGTTTGTGTGTATGTATGTACTCTGTGTCTTGTCCCAATGTCTGTCAACATGTGTGGGGCCGGACCGCTGCTTCGGCTCCACATATGTATCAGTGGCAGTACAGATCCGTCGGCACCCTTTAGGTGCCGGATCCGTGCTGCCGCTAGTGTGAAAGAGGCCTTAATCAGTTAATTGGGTTCAGTCTAATCAATGGACAATTCTTTCTTAGAATTAGTGGCTCTATAAATTTCCCTTAACCTCACATCAGCAGCCACTCAAACCATACCATCCTCATCATGGCATGTTCATAGCATGATCTTTTTTTTTCTTTATCAATAAAATCTGCTCCGGTAATGGAACCTGTAAAGGACCTCTTTTCTTTTTCTTCAAACTCAGGGATGGTTAGCTAAGGTGCAGACCACTGAGCGGCGAGGTGGCAGTCATCTACAGTGCTGGCCAAAAGTATTGGCACCCCGGCAATTCTGTCAGATAATACTCAATTTCTTCCAGAAAATGATTGCAATCACAAATGCTTTGGTAATAATATCTTCATTTATTTTGCTTGCAATGAAAAAACAGAAAAGAGAATGAAAAAAAAAAGTCAAATCATTGATCATTTTACACAAAACTCCAAAAATGGGCCGGACAAAAGTATTGGCACCATCAGCCTAATACTTGGTAGCACAACCTTTAGACAAAATAACTGCGAACAACCGCTTCCGGTAACCATCAATGAGTTTCTTACAATGCACTGCTGGAATTTTAGACCATTCTTCTTTGGCAAATTGCTCCAGGTCCCTGAGATTTGAAGGGTGCCTTCTCCAAACTGCCATTTTGAGATCTCTCCACAGGTGTTCTATGGGATTCAGGTCTGGACTCATTGCTGGCCACTTTGGAAGTCTCCAGTGCTTTCTCTCAAACCATTTTCTAGTGCTTTTTGAAGTGTGTTTTGGGTCATTGTCCTGCTGGAAGACCCATGACCTCTGAGGGAGACCCAGCTTTCTCACACTGGGCCCTACATTATGCTGCAAAATTTTGGGGTAGTCTTCAGACTTCATAATGCCATGCACACGGTCAAGCAGTCCAGTGCCAGAGGCAGCAAAGCAACCCCAAAACATCAGGGAACCTCCGCCATGTTTGACTGTAGGGACCGTGTTCTTTTCTTTGAAGGCCTTTTTTTTTTTTTTTTTTCTTCTTCTTCCTGTAAACTCTATGTTGATGCCTTTTCCCAAAAAGCTCTACTTTTCTCATCTGACCAGAGAACATTCTTCCAAAAAGTTTTTGGCTTTCTCAGGTAAGTTTTGGCAAACTCCAGCCTGGCTTTTTTATGTCTCTGGGTCTGAAGTGGGGTCTTCCTGGGTATCCTACCATAGAGTCCCTTTTCATTCAGATGCCGACGGATAGTACGGGTTGACACTGTTGTACCCTTGGACTGCAGGGCAGCTAGAACTTGTTTGGATGTTAGTCGAGGTTCTTTAGCCACCATCCGCACAATCTTTTGTTGAAATCTCTCGTCAATTTTTCTTTTCTGTCCACATCTAGGGAGGTTAGCCACAGTGCCATGGGCTTTAAACTTCTTGATGACACTGCGCACGGTAGATACAGGAACATTCAGGTCTTTGGAGATGGACTTGTAGCCTTGAGATTGCTCATGCTTCCTCACAATTTTGCTTCTCAAGTCCTCAGACAGTTCTTTGGTCTTTTCTTTTCTCCATGCTCAATGTGGTACACACAAGGACACAGGACAGAGGTTGAGTCAACTTTAATCCATTTCAACTGGCTGCAAGTGTGACTTAGTTATTGCCACCACCTGTTATGTGCCACAGGTAAGTAACAGGTGCTGTTAATTACACAAATTAGAGAAGCATCACATGACTTTTCAAAGGGTGCCAATACTTTTGTCCACCCCCTTTTTATGTTTGGTGTGGAATTATATCCAATTTGGCTTTTTGACAATTCTTTTTGTGGTTTTCCATTGAAGACAAATTAAATGAAGATATTACCAAAGCATTTGTGATTGCAATCATTTTCTGGAAGAAATTGAGTATTATCTGACAGAATTGCCGGGGTGCCAATACTTTTGGCCAGCACTGTATATTCATCCGTTTCACATACCACATACACATCATCATTTTTCGATTGCTTGATACTTGCCAAGTGGGTTGCTATTCTTTCAGTATGTTATAGACCAGCCAGTTTTTAAATCTGTTTAAACCTTTGTTAGTGAAGTTAGGACACAAATTACAACATAATGAACATAATGGGACAAAGATGTAATACTCAGACTTTACTCAATAATCCAATCCTGATTAAACAATATCCAAGTGAGTCCACACCACCTTTCCTCTCAGTGTGGATTATTTGCTAATTCTATAATCTCTCATTATTTTGCAAACTTCATAAGCATTAAGTATATTATCAATGTAAATATGTTTGGCTTCACCAATGTTGGACTGGTGAACGCAGCACTCATTAGGGACCATCAAATCTGGGATCCAAACTTTTCCTTTATATGAACTAGGTACTAGTCTTTGAGTCCAGATCTGAAAAGGAATCGCACACATGTTTATGTTCAACAGTCAGAGCTGACCTGTAAGGGCTCCTACCACTCTAGGAAAGACAAATAGTGTCAAGTGCTCTACATCCAGTATTCCTCTACTTACTACCTCAGCCAGTATCTTCTTTTACTCTTGCTTTTACTACAGGCCAGGTGTTTCCTGAAAAATAGATCAACATAGACAAGGACATATTCATGCTGCCCCACCTTTGGAAACTTAATGCAGTCCATCTGCAATCTCTGAAATAGGCAAGATGGCCTAGGTATATGCCTTTCTGGAACTCTCAACGTTCTTCCAACATTATTACAGGCACACATCATGTAACCTTGGACAAACCTGGTGGCAGCGCTGCTGGACCCCTAGAATTCCCACCATCTCTCCTCCTGACACATACATCAACCCATGTGCTGAATTCATCAACGGGCAGAGTGCACTTGAGAAGGCACCATTTTACCTACCCTCCAGAGCTTGTCATCACTCATTGTTCTTACTTTAGAGGTCTTCTGGGCCTGGGTTGGCCGAGTCACGTAAACCTTAGGTTGGCTTCAGGTATTGGCTGGAGGTCTGCAGTTATAGCAGTTTAATCTCCCAACTTCTTGTTTTTTTTTCTTTTCTTCTGGACAGCATCAGGGCATAAAACAACTCTCACACTCAGCACTCTTCATGGGTTTCCCATGGATCCAACAAAACCTCTGCTCCCCCAGATCAGACCATAATCAGATACCAAAGGCATATATGAACCCTATATGAATGTTTATCTGACCACAACCATCTTAGTAGCCTCAGTGAGTGCCTTCAGCTCTACCTCCTGTACTCACATTACAGAAGGGAGTGGTATTTAGGTGACAACATCAGTTTAGGCACTGACAGCATATCCTGTCTTCTGTGTGATCTATCTATGAGAGAAAACTCCATATTTGACAAAGTTATCAATCAGATCCGAATGTACTTGCTCCGTAGTTTATATGACATCTAAACCTTCAGGTTGTCTGGTAACCCAACCACTTATCAAAATGCAGAAAATCTTCTATAGACTCAAGATGCTCAAAGTGCTGTATGTCCTCCAGATCTCTGTGGTCATTGCCCATGTGACTGGCATAAAACAATTCTCTTAATACTTTTCAAATGCTGTTTTTCTTTTCTTTTTTTTTTCTTCTTTGCAACAAATCAAATGCTCCCATCATGTTCAGAAAATAAAACAAAATAATCAGAAAATAAAAACCGATCGGAAAATCTTATCTATCATGTAGTTTTCACTGACAGATGAAATACTTGGTGACAGTTACTTCAGACATTTCATTTGATTTAACCACATATTATTATACTTATTTGATGATTTTGCTTGCAGACCTCTTATAAACACACTTGTCTGAATACCACATATTAATATTTTTAAAACAAACCAATCTTATTGTCTTATTTTTTTTTCCACTTGCACGCTTATGCGACTTGTTAAAATTAAATAAAACAATTTCATTTTTTTTCCTCTTTCTCCAACTCTAGTGACATATCACGCTATACGTGTTTAGGGAGGAACACAAGAGGCTATCTCTGTATAATATAATTCTAGGTCACTGTCACCACACCCTCTGTCGTCTGGCAAAATGTAACATCTCCTTTTTTTGATCAGTTCTAGCTAGATGTTTAACATGCAACATATAACGATTACAAGAACGAATGAAGACAGACACGGGCCCATCACACACTTCACACACACAAATACAGTATGCATTGGAGCTCCAATAAAAACTCAGAAAAATATATGCATGACTCCATGAAAAGTTTTCAGCATAGAATCAATGAAAATAATATTTTGTGCGGATCTGCCGAATACATTAGGATTTCTTGGTCTTTTTCTTCACTCCTAAAAAACAGATGAGGCACAATCCCCACCAAATTAAACATTTGGGAAAAACAGGCTTCCTTGACATCCATTAATTCGGGCTGTAAAATAGAACTCACAAAATCTTTAGTTTGCAAGCAAACAAAATGAAAAATAATGTAAGAATGAGCTCATCTTATAGAAAAGTTCTTAAAGAAAATCTTATTTCAAAAGAAACAGACATCATCCATACTTACTCTTTTTTCACACGTCTACTCATAACAGCAAAGTCTGGGAAAGAAGCCAAGCATACTCAAGCAAATCAAACGTTTTGAAACTTTAAACTACACTCAATCTTTTTTTTTTTTTTTTTTTTTTTTTTTAACTAATCACTGAATGCACTGATAAAGCACTAATGGTAGCAGTATCCACTGACACATCTACTTTCAAATACTACCACATCTGCCAAAACAATATCTGAAATGGGAACTATTGCAATTCTACGTTATCAAATAATGATTCTTCTCGGTCCATCCTCCTCTTCTGCAGAAATGATACATTTATGACTATCGGGGACCCACAAGAGACGGAAGACAACGCAAATACAATGCCGTTTAAGTCCCTCTCAAAGCAGCAGCCAGTACTTCCCCTTTTTACCACTCCACTCATGTTTAAAGAGGACCTTTCATGACTTTAAAAAAATGAATCTGCACTATCTACCTGATAGTGCGTCCCCCACTGATGCCAGCAGCGTGGTTTTCTTAGCAAATTGTCCCCCGGTGGCTTCACACGGGCCCCCCGTTCTTCGGTCCGGCTTTATGCTAATTAGAAGGCATCGGAACAGGGAGGAGGAGACTCCCTGTTCCTCAATGGGCGTTGCTTCTGCCCTGCTGTGAGCGCTGTCCAATCAGAGCGGACCGCTCACAGCAGGGTTGAACTCCTTCGGCCCTGCTGTGAGCGGTCCGCTCTGATTGGACAGCGCTCACAGCAGGGCAGAAGCAACGCCCATTGAGGAACAGGGAGTCTCCTCCTCCCTGTTCCGATGCCTTCTAATTAGCATAAAGCCGGACCGAAGAACGGGGGGCCCGTGTGAAGCCACCGGGGGACAATTTGCTAAGAAAACCACGCTGCTGGCATCAGTGGGGGACGCACTATCAGGTAGATAGTGCAGATTCATTTTTTTAAAGTCATGAAAGGTCCTCTTTAACGCTTTCCTTTGCTTTTTAGAAGTAAAAATACATATATACATATATATACACATATGTGTTCCCTTTCCAATTCTTTCTCCATCATTCTCTTTATGCCACATTTGAAAACCACTGCTCCCAGCCTCTCACCTTCTCCACCTGCTCTTACCTTCTTCACCTTCCTAACCTTCAACGAATGCGCCGCTTCTCTCACTGTGAAACTTTCCAGATTTAAACAAAATTAAAAAATCAAATTTAATCTAGATTTCCAGATTAATCATCTTTTGACATGCCTGCTCTTTTGAATATTCTGTTTATATCTCTCACTGCCCCTCCTCCTCTTGTACCTCTCCATGATATCCACTGCAGTCACCTCCCTCCCGGAGGGGCGCCCCTTTTTCAGAGCTTTTGGCTGTCTGATCCCCATTGGAGAAGAGTGGATCCGTCCCTTCTCCCACCACGCGCGAATATCCTGATTCACCTCACCACCTGCTCACACACAGTTCCGCAGGCTCACCAGTCTGCTCACATCAAACAGTTCTTGCAGACTGATCCTCCCAGTCCTGGACTGGGCTTCCAACTCTGCTCACATCAAACAGTTCTTGCAGAGATTGGGTTGGTGTTGGGTATCTGCAGATATCACAGAGATGTGGGCACGTTAAATACTAACTAAATGCAGGCATTGAAATCTTTCTTGATTTTCTAACGTCCTCTTTTTTCCAGTTCCTTAATTTCTATCACGGCATATTATAAAACACAGGCAATCTCTATCACTCTATCATACACAGTTCTGCAGTCATCTCTCATATATCACACCTAGGTTTCAGACACTCCAGTCACCCTACCACAGACAAGGAGGTGTTCTTTTAAAGTCCCAAAGTTTCCGAAAAGGACAATACTTGAACAGTGGTCATAACAAGCGGGAAGGCACACATAGTAAGAAAAATATCTTACCTGTGTATTTGAAGGTGCAGTTCCCAGTTGCCATAATGACCAAAGCTCTTCCACGATCGTCCCCTTGGATATCTGATGGATTCTTCCCGATTTCGGCACCACATGTCATTGCAATTTAGGATTAGTCCCAAATTGGACTTAATACTCAGTTGTCTGTGGTGTTCAAATTGTTAAATTTCCCCCATCATGGTAAGAGGGTGCGGCCGCAGCACAAGAAATGCACGTCCAGTCGTTTCATTGCTGATCATGCATATCTCTCCTGGTTACACCCAGAGAGCTAATTTCATTAGAAATACATGATGGTGTAATCACACACCCCCCCCCTTGTCATCAATTTTAATATATCCAATCACAGTCATACAAGAATACATGTAACATCAAATCAAAAGAATGATGATGGAGCTATAAGAGATATGGATATAAGGAGATGGAGACCACCTAATAATGAAATACAACCCTAGCACAATTGTGTTCACCAACTAACTAAATTTCTTTAACAGAAGGAATCGGGGGAGTAGCTGTCTGTCAGATAATCGTTTTTCCAACAGCTATTGAATGTTTAGCACACAGTATTTACACAGAAAACCAGCCACATAGCACATAGCTGCTCCTGCCTGTGCCCATTGCACTGATAGAACAGCATAGAACATTGGTGCAAAATACCCTGCACCAATGTGCTATGCCAGGCTTTAGCAGAGTGCACCGCAACCAATCAAATCGGCTCCCACATGTAGCACCACAGCAGTCTGATTCTGAGCCTCACTTCGGCCCAACTTTCACAGTCAATGCAGTATGATCAGTAATTTTCATCAATGATTCTTGGTGAGAAATGAACAGTACTAGCTCATTAGAAGTGCAGTCTGCACTTTCAAGTTCTTTATTGATTCTTATAATTCATGGTTCAGAGACCCTCTTTTGCACGAGAATGCTGAGCTGAATTCTATCCCATACCGTGCTACATTTCAGGGATCTCGCCCTCTTACTCATGTGAGAGTGCCAAATGGCTGTACTTATCTGAACTCCTGCTTTACTCAATCCTTCTTAAAGGGGCAATCCGGTAAAGTAACTTAATTTTTTAAAAACTGCATTAAGGCTGCAAGCTATGACCCAACCAGAACCCATACCTATACATATAACCAGAGCTTTAATTTACCTTGCAATCCATTTGTCTAGCTCCTGTGTGAGCCTGCAACACACTGAGAGTATCATGGCTCCTGGTCTTCCCTCACAAAACTACAATCCCCACAATCCATAGCTTTCCTGCTGTGTACTTGTTTGAGTGTTGATGTTTATTGATTGGCTACTTGATATACAGTCCGGTCACGCCCCCTCCACTCAGTAATCAGCAGCACACTAAAATTTAGCAGAATTGATAGCAACACACTGAGCATGTTCAACCTAACAAAGGCTCAGATCTACCGGTCAATGCCATGGTAATTTGAGGAAACACAGTGGGTAGCAGAGGAAGAAAACTACTTTTAGACCTACTGAACAGTAAATATGTGAAATTGACATTATATTAGGTAATTATTGATGATGAATTAGTCTAAAACATTATATTTATGGTAACCGGAATACCCCTTTAAAGGGAATCTGTCACCTGGATAAACAGTATTAAACTAAAAGTATGCAGCTCTTCATACCTTCTTTCCATAGCTTTTCTTTTCCCTGTGACCACCCTTCCCCCGCCCCTTTTCATCTGTCGCTAGTAGCATATAACCTCACCCACCATATCCCTTCAGCATCACCGACGGGGGCAGTACCCAACAGTGCCAGCTCCTGCGCTCTTCCTGTTTAACTGAGGGCATCAGCCTCAACTGTTTGACTGGCATGCACCGAAAACGTCAGTGGGCTCAGCACAATGGGATGCCTGCTTCTATGCTTTATGCTTATCAGAGTGCAGAAGGCCCTGTTACTGCCAGCACATTGAATAAAAGAAATATTGCTTTCCTTACATAAAGACATAAATATGGTCGCCCAGCAGTTGCAGGCTAATCTAGACTAACTACATACACCATGTTCCAAATTATTATGCAAATGATATTTTTCTCTGATTTTCCTAAATGGTCGGTGTAAATGACAGTATAATAAGTCATCACCCGTTAGAGTATACATCGAATTTTTTGAACAAACCTCCCAATGATAACAGTATATTCTTCAAAAATTTAAAAAAACTCAAAATGCACTGTTCCAAATTATTATGCACAGTAGAGTTTCTAAACATTTTATGTTTTTAAATTTGTGGAATTTGCAGCATTAGGAGGTCACATTCACTGAAATAAAAAGCTATTTAAATCCAAAACATCCTAACAGGCCAAGTTACTTGTTAACATAGGAACCCTTCTTTGATATCACCTTCACAATTCTTGCATCCATTGAACTTGTGAGTTTTTGGAGAGTTTCTGCTGGAATTTCTTTGCATGATGTCAGAATAGCCTCCCAGAGCTGCTGTTTTGATGTGAACTGCCTCCCACCCTCATAGATCTTTTGCTTGATGATACTCCAAAGGTTCTCTATAGGGTTGAGGTCAGGGGAAGATGGTGGCCACACCATGAGTTTATCTTCTTTTATGCCCATAGCAGCCAATGACAGAGGTATTCTTTGCAGCATGAGATGGTGCATTGTCATGCATGAAGATGATTTTGCTCCTGAAGGCACGTTTCTGCTTTTTGTACCATGGAAGAAAGTTGTCTGTCAGAAACTCTATATACTTTGCAGAGGTCATTTTCACACCTTCAGGAACCCTAAAGGGGCCTACCAGCTCTCTCCCCATGATTCCGGTCCAAAACATGACTCCTCCACCTCCTTGCTGACGTCGCAGCCTTGTTGGGACATGGTGGCCATCCAGGGTTGCATGAAACTCATCAGTAAACAAGACTGTTTGAAAATGAGTCTTCATGTATGTCTGGGCCCACTGCAACCGTTTCTGCTTGTGAGCACTGGTTAGGGGTGGCCGAATAGTAGGTTTATGCACCACAGCAAGCCTTTCAAGGATCCTACACCTTGAGGTTCGAGGGACTCTAGAGGCACCAGCAGCTTCAAATATCTGTTTGCTGGTTTGTAATGGCTTTTTAGCAGCTGCTCTCTTAATCCGATGAACTTGCCTGGCAGAAACCTTCCTCATTCTGCCTTTATCAGCACGAACACGTCTGTGCTCTGAATCAGCCACAAATCTCTTCATAGTACGATGATCATTATACACACTGCCGGGAAGCCTCCGCCTGGCAGAGACCGGTTCGTCACCGGAACCGGGCTAAATGCCTTTGCCCTGCGCTAATTAGCGCAGGGCAAAGGAGGGCATTGGAGCATGAGATGCTCTGATGCTCTAGTCAGGCGGGCTGCCTGGGTGAAATTAGGGGTATGTCCGGGTTCAGCTGTGAACCCGGACAACCCCTTTAAGTTTTTGTGAAATATCTAATGTTTTCATCCCTAGTCCAAGGCATTGCACTATTTGATGCTTTTTGGCAGCAGAGAGATCCTTTTTCTTTCCCGTTTTACTTGAAAACAGTGGCCTGCTTAATATTGTGGAACATCCAGTTTTCCTTTAATTGGGCTCACCTGGCAAACTAATTATCACAGGTATCTGAGGTTGATTTCAGTGATCCAAAGAGCCCTGACACAATACCATCAATGAGTTTCATTGAAAAGCAAAAAAATTAATCTTTGACACTTAAATCCAATTTGCATAATAATTTGGAACATGGTATAGGTTCCCGCAATTCTCATATGGAACTGCTGAATTGCTGACATTCCTAACTCAATTGTTTCGATCCTTCCTGCCTTCATGTTCCTTTCTTGACCTTAGGATAGGGCACACAGCAGGAGCAGACATATGCCTGTGGGACAGGGTGGCCCATGGGAGGTTCAGCGGCAAGGAGAGATAAGCGCTTCCATTGTGGAGGACGTCCTCAGGACGGCGATACAGATGATTGCTGTGGCGGGGCAGGCGAGAGGTGTTTCCCTTACCCGTTCCTCTGATAGGCTGCAGGCCTGGTGCCTGCAGCCTATCAGAGGCCAGCTCAGTCAGCGCGATGATGTCATCGCGCTGCCTGAGCCGAGCAGCGCGGGACACAGGCCGGAAGAGGCCTGCATCGCTGATAGGGACATGGAGGTAAGTATATGTGTTTATTTTTTTTTTTATTAACACTACGCAACTGGAGGCATCTACTAGGGGGCATTATAATGGCACACATGGGGGAAAAAGGGGCACTATGGAGGCATCTATTAGGGGGCATTTTACTGGCACACATGGGGGAAAGGAGCACTATGGGGGCATCTACAAGGGGGCATTATATACTGGCACAGATGGGGGAGCACTATGGGGGCATCTACAAGGGGGCATTATACTGGCACAGATGGGGGGAGCACTATGGGGGCATCTACAAGGGGGCATTATATATTGCCACAGATGGAGCACTATGGGGGCATCTACTAGGGGGCATTATATACTGGCACACATGGAGGAGAGGAGCACTATGGGGGCATCTACTGGAGGGCATTATATAGGGGCATTTTATACTGGCACAAACTGTGCAATGTGGGGGTGGTGATGAGTACTATAGGGGCATTTTATACTTGCACATTATGTCAGGCACCATGGGACAGGGAGGAGCACTATGGGGGCATCTACTGGGGGCACTTTATAAAGAATATTCTTTACTAGTGCAAATTATGGGGTGCTATGGGGACCTTAATTTGGGGGCACTAAGAGGATTTTTTGGGCACACAATAGGGGCATTGGCACACATTATGAGTGCACTATGGGGACATTGGCTCCACTGGGGGCACTAAGAGGATTTTTTACTGCCACACAACAGGGCATTTGTTGTATCATTATTTTTGGGGGACATTATGTTTACACTATTAGTGTCAGGTACACTTTTTCCTGGGTGCAGTTATTTTTTAGGGCACTCTGTGCCAATAATTATTTAAGGGGGCGCTATGTGTGTGGTACTAGTATTTTCAGGGGGGCTGTTTCTGCAGTATAATGTTGGGGGGCACAGTATTGGGGATGGCAGGATGGTGTGTTCAGAAGGTAAGGAGGAGAATGGAAAAGTAGGAAACTAAGATGTCTGTGAAACTCCGCAGAGAGAAGAGATGGCTGAAAGAAATCATCATGGTGGTCGGTCTGAAAGGAGAAGATGAGGAAAGAGGACATCTAAGGAGACATCACTGGATGTATGAGGTACGTGGCTCTGTATTAGGCTACAGGCGCACAGAAAAGCTGGAACACTAAAACTTAGCATTTATTAGTACATATTATATAAAATAGTATATCCAAATTACGCCAATAACGGGCAAAGGTACCCACGAAGCATACTAATCTACAAAAAATACAAAGATGACTACATCTATATCTAAAAGAGCCTCGGCAATCAGACCAGGTAATAAAGGTAATAAACGAGGGGGATGGGTACAAGGGAAAAACCGTCCCTACTGTAGCACCTATATCTACCCCCTCAACCCAGGGATGAATCCTGATGGTGGATGCTCCCTGGTCTCGTACCTAGTCTGCCTGACCCTCTGCTCTCCCTAAAAATTACCAAGTCAGAAATCCCAACGCGTTTCCCCTCAAGGGAGGTTCATCAGGTGATATATATAGGTAATTTACATGAATAAATCGTGTGATAATATAAATACAACAAATAGATGATACTTCAGAGTAAACCATAGACCAAAATTGATACAAACATAGCGGTCATTAGTATAGATTGAAAAAAGTATAGATCAATGATAAGGTGGGGCATTCGTTCTGATACTTATTGCAGTCCCAAACAAGCAGAGACAAACCGCACAACCAGCACAATATGCTGGCCCCTCAGATGAGAAATTATATCCTCAGAGCCATTAATGCAAGGTTAGTGCAAAAGGTAAGTATATTTTGGTCAAGCGACCTCTTACATGAGCCCCTAATATGCTGCTTGCCTCGCCAGGATCTGGGAGTGGGTCCGATGGTCAGTGCTGTAGATGAGTAAAGCAGAATGACTCACCTAATAGTCAGGGTTTAAATAGCGCGCTCGCCGGAGATACTTTCTTACGGTGGAACGCACGCCACGGTGCGCTCCACAGCCGGCATGCGCACTATATCCGGACACATGATCGCTACCTGGTACGATCACGTGACACATAAGCAAACCCGTGACTAAAAGCGCAACTTGATATGAAGTTGGAATACAACATCCAGTAGGCGCCCGGTCTGGAGGACATCGGGCAATATACACGGCCACTACAATACCATATTTGCAACATTATAGGAGAAATAAATATATGGTAAGAGGTACAATTATGCCCCAATATCAATCATACAATTACTGCATTGTGGGTCAACGGTCATGCATGGAGAAACTCCAAGGGAACCATACACAAAAGTGAAAAAGGGGGAAAGGGAGGGGAACAGGAAAGACATACGAGAGGAGCCACAGATAATCGGATCCTCCAATAAAACATAGTAACATAGTTTGTAAGGCCGAAAAAAGACATCTGTCCATCCAGTTCAGCCTGTTTTCCTACAAGTTGATCCAGGGGAAGGCAAAAAACCCTGTGAGGTAGAAGCCAATTTTCCTCACTTTAGGGGGAAAAATTCCTTCCCGACTCCAGTCAGGCAATCAGAATAACTCCCTGGATCAACGACCCCTCTCTAGTAACTATAACCTGTAATATTATTACCCTCCAGAAATACATCCAGGCCCTTCTTGAACTCTCTTAGTGAACTTACCATCACCACCTCCTCAGGCAGAGAGTTCCATAGTCTCACTGCTCTTACCGTAAAGAATCCTCTTCTATGTTTATGTACAAACCTTCTTTCCTCCAGACGCAGAGGATGTCCCCTCGTCATGGTCACTGTCCTCGGGATAAATAGATGATGGGAGAGATCTCTGTACTGACCTCTGATATATTTATACATAGTTATTAGATCTCCCCTCAGTCGTCTTTTTTCTAAAGTGAATAACCCTAATTTTGATAATCTTTCAGGGTACTGTAGTCCACCCATTCCAGTTATTACTTTAGTTGCCCTCCTCTGAACCCTCTCCAGCTCTGCTATGTCTGCCTTGTTCACAGGAGCCCAGAACTGTACACAGTACTCCATATGTGGTCTGACTAGTGATTTGTAAAGTGGCAGGACTATGTTCTCATCACGGGCATCTATGCCTCTTTTGATGCAACCCATTATCTTATTGGCCTTGGCAGCAGCTGTCTGACTCTGGTTTCTGCAGCTTAGTTTGCTGTTCACTAAAATTCCTAGGTCCTTTTCCATGTCAGAGTTACCCAATGCTTTACCATTTAGTATGTACTGGTGACTTGCATTATTCCTTCCCATATGCATAACCTTACATTTGTCAGTGTTAAACCTCATCTGCCACTTTTCTGCCCAAGCCTCCAGTCTATCCAGATCCTGCTGTAGCAGTGCACTGTCCTCTTCTGTGTTAATTACTTTACACAGTTTAGTGTCATCTGCAAAAATTGATATTTTACTGTGCAAGCTTTCTACAAGATCATTAATAAATATATTGAAGAGAATAGGACCCAATACAGACCCCTGTGGTACCCCACTAGTGACAGTGACCCAATCTGAGTATGTACCGTTAATAACCACCCTCTGTTTTCTATCACTGAGCCAGTTACTTACCCACATACAGACATTTTCTCCCAGGCCAAGCATTCTCATTTTGTATACTAACCTTTTATGTGGTACCGTGTCAAACGCTTTGGAGAAGTCCAAATATACGACATCCATTGAGTCGCCGCGGTCAAGTCTAGAACTTACCTCCTCATAGAAACTGATTAAATTGGTTTGACATGATCGATCCCTCATGAAGCCATGCTGATATGGAGTTATTTGCTTATTTTCATTGAGGTACTCCAAGATAGCATCTCTCAGAAAACCTTCAAACAGTTTACCCACAACAGACGTTAAACTTACCGGCCTATAGTTTCCAGGCTCTGTTTTTGGACCCTTTTTGAATATTGGCACCACATTTGCTATGCGCCAATCCTGTGGAACACTCCCCGTCAGTATAGAGTCCTTAAATATCAGAAATAAGGGTCTGTCGATTACATTACTTAATTCTCTTAGGATAAGGAGGTAGTAATAATAAAGTACTATAGTAATGACCATCATTCATATGCTTCTCGCATCGATAGTGTAGGCTGGTCAAGGATGGTCACAATGCTCATATGACTAGCTATTAGTGAAAAGAAATGAGTTGCCAGGGAGATCACAGTTACAAATTACAGAGGGACCATTTAAGATAACAGAGGACAATTGCCAATTACAAGAAACAGGAGAAAGTCAATTGTTCATTCAATCCCATCGGTGACTGGGACTTAAAGCGATATATCCATTCGCATTCCTTACGCAAAATGCATTGGTCCCAGTCACCTCTCCTTTGGGATTCATGGACGACCTCCAGAGCAGAGAATCTAAGTGCTTCAGGTCTCCCTTCATGTGCCTCAATTATATGATCTGCCACTGGAGTGCTCCTCCTGTTTATCACATCATTGACATGTTCCAATATTCTCCTTCTAAATTCTCTAAAGGTCTTGCCCACATAGGCACGGACATTGACACAGGTAAATAACCCCCCGTGTTCTGCAGTTCACGAAGTCTCTGATGAAGTATTCCGAACCCGTAGCCGAGCAGACATTTCTCTTGGTTCTTACTATAAATCTGCAGGCTTTACAATTCCCGCATTTAAACATTCCGTTCGGTTTCCTATCCAGCGATGAATCAGTCTGTCTAGGGCTGGAATAGTGGCTGTGGACGAGTCTACCCCGTAGGCTTCTCCCTTTACGGAATGAAATGCTGGGGTGGCGTTTTATGACATCAGAGAGATCCGCGTCCATCTGTAAGACTGGCCAATATTTGTTAAAGATCTCTAATGTCATGACATGCTTCATCGTGCGTGGAGATAATACGAATAGGGCCACTTGATTAGTCACGTATTTGTTCCCCCCAATTACTGGAGCAGTGGGAGCAGCAACTTACTCAGAGGTCCTTGAGTTTGATGAAACTTCAAAGTGAGGAGAAGGTATTCTTTGAGAAATCACCTGCTAAACTCAGGCAGCTAACTGACTCGGCTCTGAAATTTAGGGGTGACCCTGACTTTAGTAAAAGAGAAGCTTCCTTGCAGACTTCTGTTGATAGATTCCAAAACCTCCTTAAGGAACGAAAACATTGTCAATTTGTGAGGGACCTCACCGAATTTCGGGAAAACTGTGCCTATCAAACACCTGCCTCTGAGTCCGAGATCTCCTCCTCGGATTTGGAGGCCTCAGACTCGGAGGGGGTTCCAACCAAAAATTTGGCTTCCCCTTCGGAGGACGCTCCTCTCGGAGGGGTAGGAACAGGAGATGGCAAGGACAGGGAAGGATGATGAGAAGGGGAGGATTAAGTGGGGGGACACTATCTCCTCCTCACAACTCTTTGTCAGCTGGTTCCTCCATAAATACAACTCTTGGGGTACAGCTCCATTTTTTAGCGAAAGCACCACTCCCCTATCAACTAAGGGATCGCCCGAAAACAAACAATGGGGACCGGTAGAGAGTAATAAGCTTGGGATTATCAACTTGTCCTCACGCTTATTGAGCAATACGGAAATTAGCTTGCTGGAAAGGGGCCTCTTTTATCCCACAGACCCGATTTAATGCATTTGTATGGATAAAAGATCTACATCTCTTTATCAGAAAGTTAAAGTGGCATAAATTTATGAAAAACACAGACAGACCTGTGAGAGGCTGGGGATTTCGACTAGGGATTTACCTGACTTGAACATCTTCCTGGACCTCATGGCAGAAGGTTCTAGGACACCAGGACAGGGACCATTTACAGATTTAAAACTTAAAAGTAAAAGATTACCACCTCCAATGAATTCTGACCACCTGGACATTTTCCTGGAAATGGTCACACGGGATATTGAAAAGTTGGGGGAAATTCCCCGACAATTTTTCAATTTAACTAAGGATGGAATGAATGCTCTCAACAGTCTGGAAAAGGATGACTCTTTAATAATCAAACCAGCTGATAAAGGGGGTAACTTAGTAATAATGAATAATTTGGATTATAGACAGATGTTTTGAACTTATTGGCAGACACTGGGTGTTATCAGATCTTAACATGTGACCCAACTGTGTCCTTTTCATTGATTCTTCAGAACTTACTACGTGATGCTTGCGAAACTGGTTGTATAAGTGAGGACGAACTGAAGTTTGTCACCTAGTCAACCCCGGATAGCTACCTTTTATGGGCTACCAAAAATACACAAGGGGATATCCGCACTCAAGGGTAGGCCTATTGTGTCCGGGGTTGAATCATTAACACAAAATTGTGGGGTATACATAGACAAAATTCTGAGACCATTTGTTCAAACTTTGCCATCACACACACAAGATACTATGGACTTTCTGAATAAGATTGAAACCCTTAGTTTTGATACATCATGTATCTTAGCGAGTATCGACGTGGAATCCCTCTATAGCTCTATTCCCCATGTACAGGGTCTTACAGCTGTTACTCATTTTTTAAGAACTAGGGGAATTCAATACAATATCCATAATCAGTTTGTAATCCATCTATTGGATTTTGTATTGAATTATAATTACTTTCTGTTTGATGGGCGGATCTACCACCAGCTCAGGGGGACGGCTATGGGGAGCTCCTGTGCTCCCGCGTATGCTAATCTCCTCCTGGGCTGGTGAGAGGATCGTGTTGTATTTCCTGGTGATCCAACGTGGTGGTCCGAAAAGATTATTTTTTGGACCAGATATATAGACGACATCTTCATCGTGTGGAATGGGAATCAAGACCAATTCAAGGAATTTGTTAAGATGCTAAATATTAACGAAATTGGCCACTCCTTTACTTTTGAACTAGGTTTTAATCAAATAACCTTTCTTGATGTCTTAGTGACCAAACATGGAGACAGACTGACAACTACAGTCTATTGGAAACCAACGGCTACTAATAGCCTGCTCCATTGGTCCAGCCATCACCCAGTTGCTCTAAAGAGGGGTATACCTAAGGGCCAATTTTTGGGAATTAGGAGGAACTGTTCCGACCTGGAAAGCTTCCATCGTGAGTCCAGGAATCTACGACTGAGGTTTAAACAGAGAGGTTACCTGGACTCAATTTTAAGGGAAGCATTTCAACAGGCCAGAGATAAGGACAGAAACTCTCCTTACTCCGAAAAGCATGATTGACAAATCAAGTGGCCCTATTCGTATTACCTCCACGCACGATGAAGCATGTCATGACATTAGAGATCTTTAACAAATATTGGCCAGTCTTACAGATGGACGCGGATCTCTCTGATGTCATAAAACGCCACCCCAGCATTTCATTCCGTAAAGGGAGAAGCCTACGGGGTAGACTCGTCCACAGCCACTATTCCAGCCCTAGACAGACTGATTCATCGCTGGATAGGAAACCGAACGGAATGTTTAAATGCGGGAATTGTAAAGCCTGCAGATTTATAGTAAGAACCAAGAGAAATGTCTGCTCGGCTACGGGTTCGGAATACTTCATCAGCGACTTCGTGAACTGCAGAACACGGGGGGTTATTTACCTGTGTCAATGTCCGTGCCCACGTGACTATGTGGGCAAGACCTTTAGAGAATTTAGAAGGAGAATATTGGAACATGTCAATGATGTGATAAACAGGAGGAGCACTCCAGTGGCAGATCATATAATTGAGGCACATGAAGGGAGACCTGAAGCACTTAGATTCTCTGCTCTGGAGGTCGTCCATGAATCCCAAAGGAGAGGTGACTGGGACCAATGCATTTTGCGTAAGGAATGCGAATGGATATATCGCTTTAAGTCCCAGTCACCGATGGGATTGAATGAATGATTGACTTTCTCCTGTTTCTTGTAATTGGCAATTGTCCTCTGTTATCTTAAAGGAAAACTGTCGTCAAAAATGAGAAATATATCTAAAATGTTAAAACATGCAATGTAAGTTTTAGAATTTTGTGTGCTTATATTATTATTTTTTTTTTTTACCATTAAAGGAAATATTGAAAAAATTCATAATTGTGTAGAACTTCCTATGTTGACCAGCAGGGGGAGCACAACTGAAAAGTTGATTGTAGGGAAGCCGTTTGTAGCCCAGTGCTGTAAAGTGTTATCTGGCTATTCCCACCTCCTGTGACATCACGCTGCTCTTACTTGCTTATCTGATAACAAGAGATTGTCTTCCACAATACAGTGTCCAGCGGCCATCTTTTTGTGGTCTGCAGTGTGATAGCATAGGAGGCACAGTCATCAATGTTATTTCCAATTGTGATTCTGATTATTCCTCCACCACAGGGATTTTCTCCACTGACGGGTAGCAGAGTTAGGGTGGTAGTGCATGACTGAGTTTGATCTGAGAAACTCTTTGTCTGCACCCCTGGGATCTGGCCCTTGTCTTTGTACGCCTCTTCCTGGTCTGCGCCCCTGGGCTCTTATCTGTGCCCCACTCCCTCTTTGTCTGCGCCTCTCTGGTTCTTGTCTCTGCTGCCCCCTGTGTGCGCCACCCTGGCCCTTATCTGTGCACCCCTCACCTCCCCCCCCGACCTTGCTTGTGACCCTGCCCTTTACCCCTTATCTGTGCGCCATTGGCCCTTTTCAGTGTAGCCCCTAGCCTTATCTGCGCCCCCCAGGCCTTGTTTGCACAGGTGTACTGTGACATCACTGTGCTTATTATCTCTGTACGGTGACATCACTGTGTTTATTATATCTGTACGGTGACATCACTGTGTTTATTATATCTGTACGGTGACATCACTGTGTTTATTATCCCTGTACTGTGACATCACTGTGTTTATTATCTCTGCACGGTGACATCACTGTGTGTATTATCTCTGCACGGTGACATCACTGTGTGTATTATCTCTGCACGGTGACATCACTGTGTGTATTATCTCTGCACGGTGACATCACTGTGTGTATTATCTCTGCACGGTGACATCACTGTGTGTATTATCTCTGCACGGTGACATCAACTGTGTGTATTATCTCTGCACGGTGACATCACTGTGTGTATTATCTCTGCACGGTGACATCACTGTGTGTATTATCTCTGCACGGTGACATCACTGTGTGTATTATCTCTGCACGGTGACATCACTGTGTGTATTATCTCTGCACGGTGACATCACTGTGTGTATTATCTCTGCACGGTGGACATCACTGTGTGTATTATCTCTGCACGGTGACATCACTGTGTGTATTATCTCTGCACGGTGACATCACTGTGTGTATTATCTCTGCACGGTGACATCACTGTGTGTATTATCTCTGCACGGTGACATCACTGTGTGTATTATCCCTGTACGGTGACATCGCTGTGTGTATTATCCCAGTGCAGGAAGAGGTAAGTGGTCTGTGTTTTCTATTTTTCAGGGTCGTGAATGCAGAGGACTACGTCGGATTCGGTGGACTACGTTGGACCAGCTTTTTTTTTTTTTTAATAAAATGGTCAAACAGGGGTCTGGGGGAGTGTTTATTTCAATAAAATGTTTTAGACTTGTGTGTGTATTTATTTATTTTTTTTTTTACAATACTACAGTTTTAGTAATTACAGCTATCTACAGACGGACCTGATTACTAATACTGGGCTTAGTGCTTGCCGGTATGGCAGGCCAGCACTAACCCGAACATCTATTACCTCGGCACCCACCGTCACCAGGGGTGCTGGGAAGAGCCGGGTACCCGCAGGACCGGACCTTCTAAATTGAGGGTCTGGCTCTGGGGCGGCTGCAGGCTGGTACCATTAGGCTGGGAAGGGCCAATAACCTTGTCCCTTCCCACCCTGGTAGTGCCAGACTGCTGCTGCTGGTTGTATCTGGTTGGCGAAGGAAAAAAGGGGGGGACCCCTCGCCATTTTTTAAAAAATTATTTAATTATTTTTGTAAAAAAATGGCGTGGGGTCCCCCCCTTTTTTCCTTCGCCAGCCAGATACAACCAGCAGCAGCCTGGCACTACCAGGGTGGGAAGGGACACTGTTATTGGCCCTTCCCAGCCTAATGGTACCAGCCTGCAGCCGCCCCAGAGCCAGACCCTCAATTTAGAAGGTCCGGTCCTGCGGGTACCCGGCTCTTCCCGGCACCCCTGGTGGCGGTGGGTGCCGAGGTAATAGATGTTGGGGTTAGTGCTGGCCTGCCATTCCGGCAAGCACTAAGCCCAGTATTAGTAATCAGGGCCGTCTGTAGATAGCCCTAATTACTAAAACTGTAGTATTGTAAAAAAAAAAAAATACACACAAGTATAAAACATTTTATTGAAATAAACACTCCCCCAGACCCCTGTTTGACCATTTTATTTAAAAAAAAAAAAAAAAAAAAGCTGGTCCGACGTAGTCCTCTGCATTCATGACCCTGAAAAATAGAAAACAAACACAAACCACTTACCTCTTCCTGCACTGGGATAATACACACAGCGATGTCACTGTACAGGAATAATAAACACAGTGATGTCACTGTACGGGGATAATAAACACAGTGATGTCACTGTACAGGGATAATACACACAGTGATGTCACTGTACAGGGATAATACACACAGTGATGTCACTGTACAGGGATAATAAACCTCAGATCAACACATTGTGCCCCCATCAGACCTCAGATCAACGTCTTGTGCCCCCATCAGACCTCTGATCAACACAATGTGCCCCTATCAGAGCTCAGATCAGTGTCTTGTGCCCCAGTCAGACCTCTGATCAGCGTCTTGTGCCCCCGTCAGACCTCAGGTCAGCGTCTTGTGCCCCCATCAGACCTCAGATCAACACAATGTGCCCCATCAGAGCTCAGATCAGTGTCTTGTGCCCCCATCAGACCTCAGATCAACACAATGTGCCCCCATCAGACCTCAGGTCAGCGTCTTGTGCCCCCCTCAGACCAGCGTCTTGGGCTCCCCCTCAGACCTCAGATCAGCCCACCTAGCCACTTTAAAAAAAAGCATACTTACCTGTTCTGCGCTGTCGCTGCCATCAAGCTCCCCGCTCCACTGTCTTCCCTGCTGGCGCGCACTATGACCTGACGCTGCGTCAGGTCATAGTGCGCGCCGGCAGGGAAGACAGTGGAGCGGGGAACCTGATGGCAGCGGCAGCGCAGAACAGGGAAGTATGCTTTTTTAAAGTGCTCCAATTATAATCCGGCCCTGGCAACAGGAAACTGTCTCTGCATCCTATGGACGCAGAGACAGCTGCCAGAGACCAGGACATATAATGGGTGTTCCCTCCGGTGTCATGTTACTGAAGTCTTCAATAACATGGTGCCGGAGGGGGCAGGCTATGTATGTGTAAAGCGCCTGCGCTTTACACATACACAGCGCTCCCATGATTTTTCAATAGGGTCGGCTCCGTCCGCACTGGGAATGGAGCATGCGACCGTAAGTCATTTGTCTGTGTCGTTCAGTGACACATAGACACGTGACTATGAAAATGGCAGCCCCCATAAAGTTGCAAAAATGTAAAATACATAAAACACAATACACATAATAAACTTAATTATACATATAAAAACTATTTTTAATGTTTTATAACATATGTTTTTTATTTTTTCGTGATAGTGTCCCTCTGTAATTTGTAACTGTGATCTCCCTGGCAACTCATTTCTTTTCACTAATAGCTAGTCATATGAGCATTGTGACCATCCTTGACCAGCCTACACTATCGATGCGAGAAGCATATGAATGATGGTCATTACTATAGTACTTTATTATTGTGTTTTATTGGAGGATCCGATTATCTGTGGCTCCTCTCGTATGTCTTTCCTGTTCCCCTCCCTTTCCCCCTTTTTCACTTTTGTGTATGGTTCCCTTGGAGTTTCTCCATGCATGACCGTTGACCCACAATGCAGTAATTGTATGATTGATATTGGGGCATAATTGTACCTCTTACCATATATTTATTTCTCCTATAATGTTGCAAATATGGTATTGTAGTGGCCGTGTATATTGCCCGATGTCCTCCAGACCGGGCGCCTACTGGATGTTGTGTTCCAACTTCATATCATGTTGCGCTTTTAGTCACGGGTTTGCTTATGTGTCACGTGATCGTACCAGGTAGCGATCATGTGTCCGGATATAGTGCGCATGCCGGCTGTGGAGCGCACCGTGGCGTGCGTTCCACCGTAAGAAAGTATCTCCGGCGAGCGCGCTATTTAAACCCTGACTATTAGGTGAGTCATTCTGCTTTACTCATCTACAGCACCGACCATCGGACCCACTCCCAGATCCTGGCGAGGCAAGCAGCATATTAGGGGCTCATGTAGGAGGTCGCTTGACCAAAATATACTTACCTTTTGCACTAACTTTGCATTAATGGCTCTGAGGATATAATTTCTCATCTGAGGGGCCAGCATATTGTGCTGGTTGTGCGGTTTGTCTCTGCTTGTTTGGGACTGCAATAAGTATCAGAACGAATGCCCCACCTTATCATTGAATTATACTTTTTTCAATCTATACTAATGACCGCTATGTTTGTATCAATTTTGGTCTATGGTTTACTCTGAAGTATCATCTATTTGTTGTATTTATATTATCACACGATTTATTCATGTAAATTACCTATATATATCACCTGATGAACCTCCCTTGAGGGGAAACGCGTTGGGATTTCTGACTTGGTAATTTTTAGGGAGAGCAGAGGGTCAGGCAGACTAGGTACGAGACCAGGGAGCATCCACCATCAGGATTCATCCCTGGGTTGAGGGGGTAGATATAGGTGCTACAGTAGGGACGGTTTTTCCCTTGTACCCATCCCCCTCGTTTATTACCTTTATTACCTGGTCTGATTGCCGAGGCTCTTTTAGATATAGATGTAGTCATCTTTGTATTTTTTGTAGATTAGTATGCTTCGTGGGTACCTTTGCCCGTTATTGGCGTAATTTGGATATACTAATTTATATAATATGTACTAATAAATGCTAAGTTTTAGTGTTCCAGCTTTTCTGTGCGCCTGTGGATTTCTCTGAGTTGGACTTTACAATATGTAAATATGATATTACGGCGATTTATTCTGTATTAGGCTACCTTCACATCTGCGTTAGTGATTCTGGCAAGCTATTCTAGCAGAGAACAGCCTGCTGGAATTCACCGGCTCTGGCAATGCTGGATGCAGAATGCCTGCTTATCCCATTAACTATAATGGGGTCCAGCAGAGATCCGGCCACATTAAGGCAAAAATGCGGAGAATCAGCGGGACACAAACCGCTGCATGCTGTGGTTTGTGTCCAGCTGGATCATAGTGCTTCAGGTGTGAAAGTAGCCTCACCCTATGTTTTGTATTGCTGTATGTAATGTTAGGAGGGAATAGGTTGAGCTGAGAATTTAACATGGGGGGGTGGTGGGGCCCAGGCACAATCTTTGCACAGGGGCCCTCTGCTGTCTGTGTCCGCACCTGGCACACAGAACTCCAAAGGTACAGTAAATACTGGATAATGCACCCAGAGATGTGTTGATGAGACTGCAATTCAACCATGTCAAGGACAATCTATTAGCAGAATGTAGGGAAATGAGCTGTATTCCTGTGTTCCGCTACTCTGCTGTTTTATTTCCAGACCGCTCCACTGCAACCTTGCAGAGGTACAGAACCTTCCTACCGTTTACCTCCATTCTCCGAGCTGCTAATGTACACTACAAATGGGGGTTACCTATCAAGCTGTTGAAGGTCAAGCACTCCTTAGGAAATGAAATCTGTCGCCAGCTTCAGGAAGTCTGGTTCATGCTGAACAGAAATAATGGCTGTCAATGATTTTTAAGATGTCAAGGAGAGCGCTATGCTTCAGCCACTGTTTGCCTTTGGTGGTAGTGGTGTTAGTGTGGGCAGGTGCGTCTAGTCAATGCAGAACCGCCCTAACACTTTGTGAATGATACAGAGACAAGCCCACACTACTTGAATAACATTATTAATCAAGTCATTGTGCCTCTCCATGAACAACACAGAACTCATTTCATCTTCATGGACAACAATGTGCCAGCTCATCGAAGTCGCATCATTAGGAAACGGCTGCTGGGAACTGGCGTACCTCAAATGTAGTGGCCTGCATTTTCTACAGACTTTAATCTCATTGAAAACTTATGGGATCAGCTGAGTCGCTGTGTGACGGCTGCTTTTCGAGGCGTCGTTGTCAAGCTGTAATTGATGCTCAAGGCCACATGACAAGTTACTGAGACATTTACATTTTTGGTGGGGGTATACCCACCACTGCTGTTGGCTTTTGTTTCAATAAGGCTACTTTCACATTAGCGCTTTCAATTCCGCTATTGAGATCCATCATATCTCAGTATAGGAAGAAATGGGAAAATTTTGTTCCCATTCCTTGTCAATGGGGAGAAAACTTAAAGGGGTTGGCCACTTTGTTAGCACTTATTAAAACTCTAAAGAAAGCAGGGAGACAATAAACTTCCTCATATATCTTCTGCAGCAGATCTGCCTGGTTCCCATGCTATTGGAAGCCACGCCCCCTCAGTCCTGCTCTCATAGCTGCTTGTCTGGTCCATGCCTGCATGTGCACTAGTCCATGGAAGGAGTGTGCTGCTCCTGGGTCCTAAAGGCACCCTTCTTGTGTCAGAAATTTCCTTCTGCTGTGACTGCAGTCCTGGCTATACAGGGCTGAAGGGGCTTAGCAGAGAAACATGTTAGAAGCTGAAATAAAGAAACTTTGCAAGAGGAAGAGAGACTGAGGAGAATCTGTGATGGACCTCACTGACTGCAGTGATGTAGCAGAGCCAGGAAGGTGCTGTGGACAACAAAGTGTGAGCAATCCTAGTGTCTGTCCTGTCTATGACCACTCTGCAATGTGATCTTATAACAGACATGTTTATTCCAGCCAGACCAACAGGTCAGGAGCTTTAACCCCTTCTGAGCTGTCAGTATGGCTGAGGTCAGTGATAGCAGCAGTCACTGATCATCTGTAAATATGTGCCCTCTCCTTCTGCACACTGTATATAGTGATATATGATGCCCCCAATACAGTGATATGTGATCACCACTTTATACTGTATATAGTGATGTGTGACCCCCTGTATACAGTAATAGTTGACACCACCACCACCATACACTGTATATACTGGTGTGACCCCCCCACCACTGCATACAGAGATCTGTGAACCCCTGTAGTGACCCCCTTTATACTGTATATACAGATGTGTGACCCCCTGTACATTATATATAATGATGTGACCCCCTGTACACTGTATATAGTGCCATGTGACCCCTGTACACTGTATATAGTGCCATGT
The DNA here is from genome assembly GCA_900303285.1 of Rhinella marina. Classification (NCBI taxonomy): domain Eukaryota; kingdom Metazoa; phylum Chordata; class Amphibia; order Anura; family Bufonidae; genus Rhinella; species Rhinella marina. The sequence goes on from ONZH01022741.1 coordinate 26,533, forward strand.
GACCCCCTGTACATTATATATAGTGCCATGTGACCCCCTGTACTTTATGTATTGTGACTTGTGACCCCCCCCCCCCCCGTACGTTATATATATAGATATTTGACTACACTACTTTTCGCTTTTTTACCAGATGAAGGGTAGTCATATATTCATAGATGATTGATGGGCTGTCAGCTGGGAGCAGGTCGTATGATGATAGACAGGAGGCTCCTCTGTATGTCAGCAGATCAATTTGTGCAGTCCGTGCACCTAAACAGAAATCTATGACAGCTCAGAGCTTCATTTGAGTCAGAAAACTGGTGAAAATGAACATTGTCACGCCCTTTAAAAAAAAAAAAAAAAAAAGCGCAGTTAAAAATTTGCAAACACATAGAGGGAGATTTATTAAAACTGCTGTAAAGGAAAACTGGCTTAGTTGCCCATAGCAACCAATCAGATTCCACCTCATTTTCCAAAGGAGCTTTGAAAAATGAAAGGTGGAATCTGATTGGTTGCTATGGGCAACCAAGCCAGTTTTCCTTTACACCAGTTTTGATAAATCTGTCCCATTGTTTGCAACTTTTTAACGCCACTTTTTAGGAACAAGGGAAATGATAACTCCCGCCCCTCATTCTGTTTTTGGCTTACATCCAGTGGCACAACTAGAAATGACTGGGCCCCACAGCAAATTCATGAAAAGGGTAACACCCCCCCCCTCCTTTACTGTTGGGACTGGGGCGTTCTTTCTATTGCTATGTCTGTACAACAGTTATTCACTGATAACTGGGTATCTAAGGGGCTCTTGTCTCTATGGGAACACAGGTGGGCAGGGAGGTCATGTGACTGCTCCTCTAGACATGCTTGCTGCAGTGCATGTTGGGATTGTTACTTTCACTTTGCAGCTGCTCCTCCCATACAGCCTGTCTGAGGGAGTTCCTCCAGGGAAGTGTGTCATGGTGAACAGGTTAGATAAATGACGTACAGCCAGTACATGTCACCTGAGAAATACTTCATAGTGTTGTCTATTGTCTGGGGGAACTTTGGATTTTTGATACTTAGGGTGGCCAACCCCTTTAAAGAAACGGAATGCACTAAAATGCATTCCGTTACGTTTGGTTGCGCTCCCAACGGAGCAAAACGGATCTGTCCTGACACACAATATAAGTCAATGGGGATGGATCCATTTTCTCTGACACAATAGAAATGGATCCGTCCCCCATTGACTTTCAGTGGAGTTCATGATGGATCCGTCATGGCTATATAAGACATAATACAACCAGATCCGTTCATGACGAATGCATGTGGTTGTATTATTTTAACGGAAGCGTTTTTGCAGATCCATGGATCTGCAAAAAACTATGGTGTGAAAGTAACTTAAAGGGAACCTGTCATCAACTTTATGCTGACCTCACTGAGGGCAGCATAAAATAGTGGCAGAAATGCTGATTTCAGCGGTGTGTCACTCATGAGCTAAAAGTAAGTGGTTGCTGAGAACCAGCATCATAATCTTTGCAGCTCAGGCCTTGAAGAGTCAAATCTGCTTGAGAAGAGTCATGGTTATTCCTAATCTCCTGCACTCCCCGCCCTTCTGCTCATGGTTGGTAGTTCTCTCCTAGAGAGAAAGGGAGAAGACTAGGTAGAAGACTGTCAGTCATCAGCAGGTGGGCAGGGAGAGCAGGAATTCATGAATAACCAGGACTCTTCTCAAGCAGATTTGACTTTTTAAAAAGGCCTGTGCAGCAATGATTATGATGCTGGTTCTCGGCATCCACTTACTTTTAGCTCATGAGTGACACACCACTGAAATCAGTATTTTTGTCACTATTTTATGCTGCCCTCAGTGAGATCAGCATAAAGTTGATGACAGGCTCCCTTTAAGTTGTTTCAGATGAGGAAATCGCCATTGCAAAGCCAAATATCAATAACTTTTTGTGAGTCGTGTAATTCTCTATACTTATGTTAGGGTTTGCTTATTATACCCTGTTTCTTGCATGATGCCTTTTACAAAATTCCCCATTCAAGAGGAGCCTGTCCTGGAAAGAAGCCCTACTCTTGCATGTGTTGATGTGATGTTTCTTCTTGATGTTTGTTCCTTTATAAAATCCCAAGTTTTTCTCATCCTGAATTCTGGCACTCTTTTTGGCTTCCAACCTAACAAAAATGAAAGGCATCTTAATTGCTATTAAAGGCACTGTAACATTTACCTTGAATTTCTGTTATTTGGGCGTCTTCGGTTGTTCTAGTCTGTATTGATGGAGTGACGTTCTTGGAGGTCTTATGGCTACTGAACAAACATAAATCAGGAATGTTGGTTTTAGGGGATGATTTTTATCTCTATTCAGAGGCTATGCCTCCCTGGTCTCCTCCACTGCCTTAAAGAGGTATTCTCATCTTAGACAATGGGGGCATATCGCTAGGATATGCCCCCATTGTCTTATAGGTGCGGGTCCCACCGCTGAGACCCCCAGCTATATCCAGAACGGAGCGGGGAGAGCTGCGCCTGGAGGACCCCGGGTTTCCAGGGGTCCGGCCACCACCAGGTGCAGCTCCCTGCTGCGGTCATAGAAATTAATGGGAGCGCAGCGCGGCCACCGCTCCCATTCATTTCTATGGAGCTGATGGAAGTAGCCGAGCCAGCGCTAGGCTATTTTCGGTGGCCCCATAGAAATGAATGGAGGGCAGCTGCGCATGCGCAGTGCGCCCTCATTCAGTTCGGGGGCTCCGTTCTGGATATAGGTGCCTGGATATAGCACCTATAAGACAATGGGGGCATATCCTAGCGATATGCCCCCATTGTCTAAAATGAGAATAACCCTTTAAGACCCTCTTCGACCATTCTTCCAACTTAAGGGCTTTCTTTGATGTCTGATGCCTGCATAGTTGCAAGAGAGAGTTCACATTTTTTTTACAATTTTTTGAGAGGTTGTCTTAAGGTCTCAACTGCCAAGATGGGAACATAGTTTACATAGTTAATACAGTTGAAAAAGACATATGTCCTTTAAGTTCAACCAAGGGATAGGTGGGGACGCGAATCCCAGAAAGGAAGCGATTAGATTTAATGTTATTTAATTTTAAGAATTAATCTAAACCCTTTTTAAAACTAGCCATTGTCCCTGTTTTGACCACGTCCTGAAGAATCTATTCTACAAATTTACATTTCTTACAGTAAAGAATCTTTGACACTAATGGAGACTGAACTTTTTCTTCTCCAGTCAGAGGCCGTGCCCCCTAGTCTTTTGAGGGGATTTTATATGGAACATCTTTTCACCGTATTTTTTGTATTATTTTATAGGCTAACTAGCAGAAGGACCCGGCTTCGCCTGGGTATATTTCATCTATTTCATTTAATGTTTGTGTATGGCGTCGCAGAGAGAAAGTCAATGCAGCTGACGGAAGTTGATTTTTACCTTCATTATTTCAATCCCCATTGGCTGCGGAGTGGGAGGGGGCGTGACCTGACCGTGTCAGGGGCGTGATTTAGCGGGACCTTGGGTGGAGTTCTTTTAAGTCCTTCTTTTAAGGGTGGCCTGAATTACAGGTCAATGCCATGGTAATTTATGAGGAAGCACATTGGGTAGCAGTGGAAGAAAACATTGCTTCTCACGGGTATATTTAATCTATTTAATTTAATGTTTGTGTGTGTCGTTGCAGAGAGAGTCATCCTCCCTCCCACCCCTACAGCTAACAGAAGTTGATTTTTACCTTCAATTTTTCAATCCTCGTTGGCTGTGGAGTGGGAGGGGGCGTGACCTGACCGAGTTGGGGGCGTGACTTAGCAAGACCTGGGGCGGGGGTTTTAAGTACTTCTTTTGAGGGTGGCCTAAATTACAGGTCGATGCCATGGTACTTTGAGGACACGCAATGGGTAGCAGTGGAAGAAAACAACTTTTATTACTACTGAACGATCGTAGTATATTAGTCTTTCATCTGATGTTTCTGTGTGTCGTTGCAGAGAGAAATTTAAACTTCCACCCCTGCAGCTGACAGAAGTTGATTTTTACCTTCATTAACTTCAATACCCCATTAACAGTGTCATCCACAACGCTCTGCCCCTTTAAAGCAGTGAATAGAAATGGCTGTGTTGTTACCTGAGCTCCTCAGCTGGCTGCTAATTACCTGCCTGTGTTATGGAAAACTGCCCTCCCTGTGTGTGTGTGTGTGTGTGTGTGTGTGTCTGTGCAGAGAATGACAGTTGAGGTTTGAAAGCAAAGCTCCCTGGCTAATACTGGCTAATGCAGGTAATATTTTGGGAATATTACGGGAATGGTACGTCCTAGAGAGCTGTGACCTGGTCTAAAACCTTCCCGGACACCTGATGTACCTGTGTGGCGAATTTGGTGAAAATCGATCCAGTAGTTTGGTCGCGCATAGAGGACAGACAGACAGAAACTCCTTTTGATATATATGAAATAATGACCCCCATTAGACGTTTCTTCTCAAGACTAAATGAATTTTTTTTTCTTTTCATGTTTCCTCAAAACTAAGATTCTCCTTGCCCCTTGTCAGTTTAGTTGCTCTCCTTTGTGCTTTTTTCCAGCTGTAGTGCATCCTTTCTATGGACTGGTGCCCAGAACTGAACTTCATATTCCTGATGAGGCCGTAAGAAAGCTTTATAAAGTGATATTACATCCCTGCCATCCAGGCCACAAAGCCATAAGCAGCCATCCAGGCCAAAGAGTGTCAAAGATTCAAACGTATCCATCATGCTTAAGGCACCAAGCAGATTCATGCCAACTACACAACACAAATATTTGCTGTATAACCTAAGTTCAGTCGATCATAAGGTGTTCCTTGTTTCACAGTCCAGAGGCTGCATGTTCCCGGCTCCTTTGTCCGGAGGGCAGGAAACCACACTGAAGGAGTAAATGGTGGTTTCCTTTTTAATTGCTCTTAGGCTTTCTGTCCAACTGTGGGGGCGGATCCATCTCTTTATCATGCTGTCATAGGGAAAGGGAAAAATGGAATCATTGTATTCTGCTAGATGTCTTTTTGATACACTATATGTTTTTCTATAGTGGACACACATTTACAAAGTTGCAACCTGTGTTTTGTATGTCTTTTTCTTAACTTGTTTAGATGTAGCTGTAATATTCTCATGAGGTACCGCAATATCTTAATATAGAGTGTTTTTCTTCTCTATTGTCATTAACATGCTTGTCGTTTTTGATTTATGTATAAAAAAACTCACACTACTTTTTGGAAAACAAAATATATAGCCACTGAGTTATTTAATTAAATCTCTGTGTAGTACCACCTGCTGTTTGCTCTTTTTCCAATTTCTCTGGCCACCTCACTGAGGTGGACGCAAGTGCTCCTCTCCATCCTTGAACTGCCACCTGCAGCGGCAGACAGGGCACCCCCCCCCCCCTTCAAATTCCTCCTCCTCAGAAAACTGCCAGCTTAAAATAAGTCAAGCACAGTAATGAATGGGGAGATCTCTGGATCCATGTGAGGTACAGGGCTAGTTCTGGGTTTCTTTAAAAGAGGTTGATATGTGCTACCATATTTTTATGCTACCAAAAGTGGGGGAAAAATGCCCCTGCGTCTTATGGGGCGAATACCAATGAGCGCTTCCATTATGGAAGTGCTCATTAGTTACCGGATGACCAGGAAGCAGTGAGTGCTCTATACACACAGCTTCCTGGTCCTCGGCTGTCAGATGTGCAATGGCTGCGCACAGCATGAGGGCGCTCTGTGACCTTATGCTGTGCTCGCCAAATCACAGCACAGCTGACAGCAGGAGGAAGACAGAGCGGGCAGTGAGGAGCGGCGGCGTTCGGGAGCAGGAGAGTTAGGTGGTTTATTTTATATGCTCTGCGGCTGGGGGCTGATGAGGCATATGGGGTTCTTATCTGAGGTCTGATTGAGGGTCTTATTTACATTTGTAGTCTGATTGGTGGTCCTACCTGAGAGCTAATGAAAAATATTTTTTTCTTATTGCCCTCTTCTAAAAACCTAGGTGCGTCTTATGGACTATATATGCTATTTGTGTACTGCAAAGTCAGTGCCTGTACTGCAACAGTGCATGTTTGTTGCACTGTGCTATAAAAGTAGCACACCAAATTTCCAATTTGTGGTTACTACATTTGTAATCATGGATTTTGTCTAGCGTGTGATTCTATAATGTGTGTACATAAAATGTGTTTTTCTTTCTCTGCTATCTTTCCTCTACCTGCCCGCCAACCCTAGTGTGAAATGGAAAGTGGGTGCCATTTCACGTTTCACTTGTGGCAGCTGAAAGGCTAGGTGTAACTCGGCATGCAGAGATGACTGTCATAAACTGGGTAAAATCATTCATTTCACTCCTAAGCCCATAAATAGTGTCTGACCTCCTTAAAAGGGTTTTCCAGGTTTTTTTATATTGATGGCCTGTCCTGATGATAGCCCATCAATATCCCAGACAACCCCTTTAACGACTATAGCTCAGGCACTGGGTCTACACAGATCCGTTCACTGTGCAGGTGACGGAGCTTTTTATTGCAGCAACACTTCTTTTCATTTCAGTGAGACCAATGCTGCGGTAAGAAACTTCATCAATTACACAGTGTATTAAGCTGTGTAGGAGATACTAACAAAAAGCTGATCAGTGAGGGTGCACTTTTAATGATGACTTGCAGTGCCTTGCGAAAGTCAGGGGGTTGAAAAGTTCCAGGGGGCCGAATACTTTCGCAAGGCACTGTATCTAGTACTTCAGTGAATCAATTGGAACTTAAGATGGTTAATTACTGTACACTCCTAATCCTTCCCAGATAAGGCCTGTTTCACACTTGCATTATGGCTTTCCGGTTTTCAGATCTGGCTGAGGATCTAAAAGCTGGGCCAAAATGGGTCAGTTTTGTCCTCATTTATTGTCAAAACAAACACGTTTTTTGACCATACATAAAACCGCTGTAAGCTGGTCTGATGAACTGAACAAACTGGATCTGTCATAAGAATCAATGTAATTCATTGGGGCCAGATCCTTTTTTGTTAGTGCAAAAAACAGACCCGGTGCCCATTGACTTGAAACGGTTTAAGTTTAGATTTAAAGGGGTTATCCCACGAATAATGTAAAAAATGAAAATCAGACATCATCTAGTCCATGACATCCTCTTTTTAACAAAGCTAGAACCAGCCCTGTACCTCACATGGATCCAGAGATCTCCCCATTCATGGCTCTGCTAGATTTATGTCAAGCTGACAGCTCAGGGGGAGTGTCTTTTCCGCTGCAGCTAAGGTGGCGTGTCCATGCACTGCCTCACAGCTCAGGAGACAGTTAAAAGTTGAAACTGAGCATGTGCAGCCTGCTCAGTGAATAGGTCAAATAATTAAGAAATTAAGTGGTCCTATACAGATGCATTTTATTGAATAACTCAGTACCTATACAAAAGTTTTAATGACATGCAATTACAAAAGTATTCAGATCCAGGTGCTGGTTTGAAAACTGTAGAATATTTTTCGTGGGACAACCCCTTTAATACAACCTGATCCAGCCGAAATGGATGCATCTGAATGTATTAAATGTCACAGATCAGTTTAACTCTGGTTTTGAGATACTTTGCCAAATCTCAAACCCAGAAAGCCATAACACAAGTGTGAAATAGACCTAACACTTCCCTCCTCATTTTGTTCTTTCTGTTTCTTCCTGCTGTTTTCATTATTTGGCAAAACAATAAGCCTGCCATTCTGTCAAATACTTGTTAGTGCTATTAAAACTGGTAATGTTTAAAATGGGAACCAGATGTCATATAGAACCCTAAAACTATGTAACTTCATATTTCTGTAAAGTTATGTAATTTTTTGAAAGTGCTCTGACAAAATCTTTAAAATATATAACATGTCACTTCTTTGTAATGTAAGTAATCTTTTTGTCCGCATGCATAAAGTTGCTCATCAGACAAGAGAGATGTGTCTAATAAAGATGCCAAACCTTCAGAAAAGGACAAGGAAGTGCGTGGAAATAGAACTTCTGATCGTTCCAGAACTAGCAAATCTGGTATGTCTATTGATTTTTACACCAAACTATTTTTTTACATACATAAGTCACTATCATGATGTCTTTAAGATGCCCTTGAAGCTGAGTAAGAGTTTTATTGCGCACTCAGCTAGAGGATTCCAGTACTCATCACTGCTTCAGCTGAACCTGCTCTCTTGGATGTCTTAACAGGTGTGCTACAGAGCCCACTGTGAGTAGCTGATGGATTTTTTCCAAGTAAAATGTCCTGGTATATAGAGCATTGTACAGGGATACTTAAAGGGGTTGTCACGCTTCAGTAAGTTTTTTATCGTGTAGAGAAAGTTAGTACAAGCCACTTACTAATGTATTGTAATTGTCCGTATTGCTTCCTTTGCTGGCCGGATTCATTTTTCTATCACATTATACACTGCTCGTTTCCATGGTTACAGACCACCCTGCAATCCACCCTTTAAATAATTTTCTTCAATAGCAGTGTGCTCTGTAGTACAGTGGTAAGATGCTGGTTTTCCACATGCACGATTTGTGAGTCCTGGAATAACCACAGACGTCTACTTTATTTATCACCAAAATAGAGCTAAGTAAATTGAATTATACTTTTTGTGTGTGTATGTATATATATATATCTCTCCATAATAGTAGAAAGGAAGGCAGCACTCCAAAAATCCGTGGAAAATACAAGTGGTTAATTCACCCAGGATACAGCAACATTTCAACCGCTCACTGCAGTCTTTGTCAAGCTGTGTTGACATGTGTTATACCCACCCTATATATGGTGGCATCAATAAAGTGCTCATAACAGTGTAATAACAATTATCATACAGATGACATAAAAAACTTAAGTGTAAAACTACAATATATAATAAATGTAAAAGTACCATGTCATTACATTGTCAACAAAATTGCATATAAAATCCTGATTATAGTATTAAAAAACATTAAAGTGCCTTAATCACTATCCCAGCTTGTGTCAATAAAGTGATTGGTGCTACAAACATACAAATAATTACCTATATTGGTTAAAAGCTAGACCCGGCCCTGGTACCCCATGATCAAAATCGGCGTCATAGCACTACTGATGCTTTTCCCTAAAAGGGAACAGGGAAACTCTGGAGGAATCTGGAGATACCTGTTGCCCCCTTGGGTTAATTGTATGAACTCCTAAGGTTTGAGGGGGTGAACAGTTGTAGAACTCTACAGTAACTGTGGGGGACAACGTTCTGATACCCCAATGAGTTTAGAAGATCGGTGTTACATCAATCGTTCTTTTCTCACCTACCTGGAGTGGAATACATATGAATCTTGAGCGCTGATCCGAACAGCTGATTTTTCTCTTTGTTATAATTTTTTTTCTTTGTTATTATGGTATTTTAACATACAATACTGATGTGATGTCAGTTGTAGACGCAGGCGCATTGAATAAATGTGATTACTAGTGGCCATCTTTGTTATGGTCATTTGCTCCAGATACCGAAATCACGCATCTCGCGTGATCTCGGAGTTCTGGCGCATGCACAATGAGAGTGTTTTCTTTTTCTGTTGAGGACACCTATGTGCCGCTTATTGCGAGACTACGGATGTCCGACGCATGCACACTAGTAGTGCTATGACGCCGATTTTGATCATGGAGTACCAGCACCAGGTCTAGCTTTTAACCAATATAGGTAATTATTTGTATGTTTGTAGCACCAATCACTTTATTGACTTTATTATAAGCTGGGATAGTGATTAAGGCACTTTAATGTTTTTTAATACTATAATCAGGATTTTATATGCAAATTTGTTGACAATGTAATGACATGGTACTTTTACATTTATTTATTATATATTGTATTTTTACACTTTTGAATCATGTTTTTTAATGTCATCTGTATGATAATTATTACACTGTTATGAGCACTTTATTGATGCCACCATATATAGGGTGGGTATAACACGTGAACACAGCTTGACAAAGACTGCAGTGAGCGGTTGAAACATTGCTGTATCATGGGTGAATAAACCACTTGTATTTTCCATGGATGTTTGGAGTGCTGCCTTGCTTTCTACTATTATATCCAAAAAGACCTTGGTCTCTGGTCATTTGAGGGATTTTGTACCCACTAATTTTGAGTGCTGCTTCTTTTTCTTTTTTTTGTCTGTATAATATGTGTGTGTGTGTGTGTGTATGTATGTATGTATGTATATATATATATATATATATATATATATATATATACCCTGTTGCATTTGTTTTTGTTTTTTCCTTTGTGTATTTAGCCATGGCAACGTGCACCTGCACACTGGGATGTGCTGACTGACCCCCTTTTTCTTTGCAGTTTGTACTGGAGGTGTGGCTGACTCAATTTAGTCGCACACTCCTGACCAGCCTGTCTGCCCCATAGGCTGATTTTAATTAGTGTAAGTATAAAGCTGTAGCCTGCTCTCTCTGCACTCACTGGAAGCCTTTTGGCACAAGGATAGGTATAGAGTGGACTCTAATTGCATTCATTAGTAGCCATCCGGCACCAGGAGGGGTATAGAGTGGGCTCAGCATGCCTGTTGGTACCTGCATTCCCTGGATTTAATGGAGGCCATTTTGGCACCAAAAATGAAAAAAAGCAGAGTGGACCCAGCATGCATGTGGAACCTGCACTCCCTGAATTTTATGATGGCCGTTATGGCACATAACAGGTAGGAATTAGTGTTAGGTTCCCATCTTACAGAGATTGCCTTGACGTTTGGCAGACGGGCCCAAATTTTGTACAAAATATATTTGCCAAGAATCTCAAATTTCCTAAATAAGCATAGCACTAGCACCAGAATACTTTATATTACTATGGCATTTTTCTAATTTATTTGGTTTGCAGAGTGCTGTTGCATTGTATTTTTTCATTTTTTTCCACATTTTTTCCATTGTAATATATATATATATAATTTGATTACTTATTTATTTTTTTTTTTAAATACAGAGATGGCTAAAATGTGTTACACTTTACATTTTTGTAATTAAGTAAATTAGGTTTATATTCTAATCCCCATGTCCTGGTATACAGTGATATATCTGTAGATACCAGTACATTAATTGCTATGTACACCTTTGGGGGCATTTGTTTTTATTATTGCATTGAACTTGTTTTGCGCTAAAAATCATTTTTTCAATTGGTCTTTATTAAAAATACGGAAACCTTTTTTTCTGTACATGGCGGAGATGCCCTAGTAGCAGCCTCTGGATTTTTTCTTTTCCGTCTGTTTGGGAGCTGACGGGCTCCTTATCCCTGCTCTTACATCATACACACTCATTTTCGCCCAGTTCTCATCTTACTCATAAGAATGTGGCTTAAAGTGTTTATGACCTTTTAGTAATTTAGAGGTGAGGTTTATTAGATGACCTGCACAAAGTGAAAGTACCAGTTACACAGCTAGAAAAACAGTTAACCCTTTGTGACTGACTCAATATTTATAATAAAGGCTAATTGAAAATATGATTTTTAGCCAAAAATGAGTAAAATGCATTAATAAAAAAACATTGCCTCCGAAGGTGTACATAGCCTTTAATACTAATGAAGATTTTTAGTTAGATTTTTCTCTCAAGCAGAAGGTTGTGAGTTTGAATCCCATTGGTAACAGTTTAAAAGTAAAGACAGAAAAACAGTCAGAATTCTAGCAAGGTTTGAAAATACCCCAAAGGATGATTGTATATATGGAAATAGCCATATATGGAGTCAGGCAGGGGACTCTTGAGCAGGTGTGGATACAGTGTTCTCAGTGAGAGAGAGCATCTGCCCACTGCTTGTGAAAGGCAGTTGGCACACTGGGTTTTCTACTAATGTACATTGCAAATATGAGTTGGAAGCTCCAAATACACATTAGTTTGCTGGCCGAAACTGCCATACTCAGCTCGTTCAGACGATAATAGTATAATATCTATGGCCATCCTTACAGAAAAAAAAGTTTTTTTTTTTATTCTGAACTGGATGCCCCTTTGGTTCATGGTTACAGATAAAGGTATTAAAAAAAATCAATAAAAAGAAAGGGTCCACCTTAGCATCCACTTTTTTCTTACTGTTCCAATATTTCTACAATTAGAAAAAAAATTAAACAGCTTTACAATAAAATAAATCTCCTGAACTCTGTTACTTTTCAGATTAGCAGGTATTTGACCCCCATCAGCCCTGTCGATGCAATGTGCCAGAACTAGGCACATCTTGATACACTGTGTATTGGCGATACCTGGTTATTACAGCATTCACTTGAAAGCTAATCTGTTGAGGTGCTGGGGGTCAGTCCCCTGTCATTTTGATATTAATGACCTAAGGATTAATAAAGTCCTGGAAAACCTTTTAACTATTACATAGTAGGTTACTAAGATGTAGTGAATAGGTGCCAATAAGACTGCAAGTTAATATTACACAGTTTTTGTATTCTAAGTAGATGCCATAGGTCTTCATAGACACTATAAACAAAAAGGAATTTTTATTTGAGTACAGTTGCCAGTTTTCAGATGCACTGAAAGAGTGAACTACATTATGTGTCACCCCCAATTCCTCATAGATTGTAAGCTCTTGCGAGCAGGTCCCTCACTCCTAGTAGTTTCAATTGTATATTAGCCAGTTATTTTTGTATTGTACATGAACCAAATGTTTTTGTAAAGCGCTACGGAATATGGTGGCACTATATAAATATTTATTTAACCTCTTTATGCCCAGCGCTGTAATACTGCGGCGCTGCGTGAAGGGGCTCGACATCCGGCGCCGTAGTGCTACGGCGTGCTGATTGGTCGGGTGCAGGAGCTGTGCCCGCCCGATCAGCTGCAGGGGGCCGGCGTAAAAATATGGCTCTCAGAAAAAAAGATTTTATTCTGTTCAAAAATAAATCTGTGTAAAATTTAGACATATTAGACATATATTAGACATATTGGGTATCGCCGCATCCGTAACAACCTGCTGTATAAAAATATTACATGAGATAGCCCCTTAGGTGAATGCTGTAAAAAAAAAAAAAAAACTATGCCAAAACAGCTATTTTTTTTCACCTTGACTCACAAAAAGTGTAATACCGAGCAAACAAAAAGTCTTATGTACCCCAAAATGGTACCAATGAAAACTTCACCTCATCCCACAAAAAATGAGCCCCCACATCAGACAATAACTCAAAAAAATAAAAATCAATGGCTTCCGCAAACCAATCCATTAAAATCTGTGCTGCAAATCCAGAGTCCTGCCATGTGCCCCCACAGCAGTTTACCACCACATATGGGGTGTTGCCATATTCAGGGGCTAAAGCAACATTTTATTGGAAGAAATGAAACTTTTCATTTTCACAGCCAAGTGTTTCCAAATTCCGTAAAACTCTTAGGGGGTCAAAGTGGTCAGTACCCCCCTTAATATATTCTTTGAAGGGTGTAGTTTCCAAAATGGGGTCACTTTTTGAGGGTTTCCACTCTAGGGGCATGTCGGGGTCTCTCAATTACAAAATGGTGCCTAAAAACCATTCTAGCAAAATCTGCCTCCAAAATCCGTATGGCGCGCCTTTCCTTCGGACCACTGCGACAAACCCATAGAGACGTTTACCACCACATATGGGGTATTTTTGTAAATTGCAGAATCAGAGTAATGTATATTGAGGTTTAGTTTGCGGTTAACCCTTGCTGTGTTGCAAGAAAAAATTAACATGAATAATCTACCAACAAAGTGACATTTTGAAATTTCACCTCCATTTTCCTTTAATTCTTGTGGAACACCTTAATGCCCCTTTCACACGAGCAGGAGACTCGCATGTCTCCCGCAACGCATCTACAGGGCTGGACTCGGCACTGACAGGGATCGCAGAGCATTATATGCGATCCCTGTAGATGCGTTGCGGGAGACATGCGAGTCTCCCGCTCGTGTGAAAGGGGCATAAGGGTTAACAAAGTTTGTAACATTAGTTTTTTATAATCTGAGGGGTGTAGTTTCTAAAATGGGGTCATTTATGGGTGGTTTCCATTACATAAGCCCCTCAAAAATCACTTTATATCTGAATTGGTGCTTAAAAAAAAAAATAGTTTTGGAAATTTTGTTGAAAATTTGAAAAATGGCTTCTAAACTTCTATGCCTTCTAACGTCCTAAAAAAAGTAAAATGACATTTATAAAATGATGCCAACATAAAGTAGACATATGGGGAATGTAAAATAATAACTGTTTGGAGGTATTACTATGTATTTTGAAAGTAGAGAAAATGAAAAATTTGGAAATTTGCTAATTTTTGCAAATTTTTTGGTAAATTTGGAATTTTTTAATAAATAAAAATGAAATATTTTGCCACAAATTTACTACTGCCGTGAAGCACAATATGTGACGAGAAAACAATCTCAGAATGGCCCGGATAGGTAAAAGCGTTCCAAAGTTATTACCACATGTCAGATTTGCAAAAAATGGCCTGGGCAGGAAGGTGAATCCGGCCCGGGGTTAAAGAGGGCTTTTGTAAAATGTTTCTCATGGTCTTCACAGAAAAAAACTCTGCAGAGAGGCAGCAGTTGCATGTGAAACTCTTCAATTAAAAGCCTGTTTATCTATGAAGAAAATGTGCCATGGGAGCATGCATTAGGCTTTTGAGAACAGCATCTGACAGATATGTGTAAGGGTGGCCAGTCTAGTTAGCAAGATCCTCAATGTCTTCTATGAGTCCCTGTCCAGATCCTATATTTGAGCTGTTTAGGCCCAACCTGATCAGTGCCAGGCCCCTGCTGTATCCGCTGGTATAACTAAGTGCTGGCTTATTAACCCCTTTTATGCCCCCCTTGCTGCTCTTGCAAAGGCATCGGGGTCTGCCATGTATAGAAGCCTGAGAGACACAGCCTCCAGGCTGAGTCTCATAGGCACACTGTCAGTGTTAAACTGACCGTTTAAATGTAGTACAATACAGCATGTATTATACTACATTGAAACAGGGATCTTACCTGAAATGTTGAAGTCCCTGTACTGGGACAAAAATAAGAAGTGGGGGAAAAAAGTTTTGTAAATAAATAAAACTTTATAGTGAAACAAAAAGTGCCCCTTTTTTTTTTAAATAAAAAAAAATAAAAATAGACATATTAGATGTCGCAGTAACGAGATGATCTATATATATCACATGACCAACCCCCTCAGGTGAACGCCATTAAAACAAATGAAAACAGATGTTTTTTGGTCACTTGGCCCCAAAAAGTGTAATGTTGAACAATCATACACCATAAAAAATTAAAAAATGGCTGTTCTGGCACAGTTTTTGTTGCCTTGCCTCACAAAAAGTGTAATATCAAGCTATCAAAAATCATATGTATCCCAAAATAGTACCAATAAAACTGTCACCATATCCCTTAGTTTCCACAGTTTGGTCACTTTTTGGGAGTTTTTACTGTAGGGACATGGTTTTTAGACACTATTTGATAAGGATGGATAACCGCAGCACTCGCTGTCTTCAGTAGAATAGAGGTTTATTCACCAACTGTGCGACGTTTCGACTATACAGAGTCTTTATCAAGCCTTTTTTGCATTTAGACACCATGTGAGACATAGTATCTAAAAACCAGTCTAGCAAAATCTGGCTTCCAAAAACCCATAAGGGACTCCTTTTTTTTTTTTTTTTTTTTTTTTTTCTGCGCCCTGCTGTGTGCTCTTACATCAGTTTACCACCACATGTGGGGTGTTTCTGTAAACTGCAGAATCAGGGTAATGGTTATTGAGTTTTGTTTGGCTGTTAACCCATGATGTTACAGAAACAAATTTATTAAAATGTAAAATCTTCCAAAAAAGTTAAAGGGGTTGTCTGAGTTATTTTTTTGTTTTTTATATGTTTCTAACTTGTCAGGTATAACAACTTTCCCATATACTTTGTGTTTCTAAAGCTGCTGGTTTCTCAGAGTTGACTGAGGGTCACATGACCTGTGATGTCAGCTTATCTCCCTGGTCTGTGATGTTTCGTGTACAAGCCTCAGAGTTCAGATAACAGTCTGTACACGAGACGTCACTGACCACGCCCCCTTTCTTTGCCGGGCTCCTGCTATCTGCTCTCTTCCTGGATTCCTTCAGATAAAACATTAACCCCTTCAGCCAGAACACACTGAGGGCTCAAGGATTTACAACAAATAGTAGCTGCAGCAGTGAGAGGAGACAATTGCTGGGCAAGGAGCTATAGAGGAATTGTACAAGAACAGGTAGGGAGAATTTCCTGTGTGTATCAGCAGTGTCATTGTACAGCTGGGACTTGTAGTCCTACACATACAACATGCTGCTGAGTATTCCAGCAGGCAGACATGTCACTCAGCACTTGTATTCACTGCCTTTACAGGGGAGGGGGAGGGGCTGAGATTGTTGTTATTGCATGTAAACAAAGGCCAGAAGAGAACCAGGGAAATGACGAAATATAGATTTTTTTTTTGCCTAAAACTTGCTGAACTTAGTTATATATTGCTGCCCATCAGATTTACAGTGCTATATTTTTTTTCCATAACTTGGACAACCCCTTTAAGTAATCTCCATTTTTCTTTAATTCTTGTGGAATACCGAAAGGGTTAACAAAGTTTGTAAAATCAGTTTTGACTAACTTGAGGGGTGTAGTTTCTAAAATGGTCATTATGGGTGGTTTTATAAAGTGACTTCATAACTGAACTGGTCCTTAAAAAGTGGGTTTTGAGCAATTTTAAGAATTCTAAAATACTAAGCCTTCTAACGTCCTAAAAAAAAAAACCTTTTCAAAATGATACCAACATAAAGTAGACATATGGGGACTGTTAAAGGGGTTCTCCGGGAATAAAGAAAGTTAAAATGCTTAAAGAGGACCTTTCATGGGTCAACACTCTGCTAATTAAGTAGCAGGTTATGGAGGGCATGTGCGGTGGAGTTGGAGGAACTTACAATTTATTCAGGGCAGAGCTCCGTTCCCCCTGTAAAGATCCGGCGCACTCTATGCAAATGCACAGCATCAGAACAGGGAGGAGGAGACGCCAGGGATTCTCAATGGGCGTCTCCTTCTCCCTGGCTGTAGCGCTGTCCAATCGCAGTGGAGAGCGCCACAGCCAGGGAGAAATTCCTTCCCGACTCCAATCAGGCAATCAGAATAACTCCCTGGATTACGACCCATCTCTAGTAACTATAACCTGTAATATTATTACACTCCAGAAATACATCCAGGCCCCTCTTGGACTCTTTTAGTGAACTTACCATCACCACCTCCTCAGGCAGAGAGTTCCATAGTCTGACTACTCTTACCGTAAAGAATCCTCTTCTATATTTGTGTACAAACCTTCTTTCCTCCAGACGCAGAGGATGTCACCTTGTCACAGTCCTGGGGATAAATACATGATGGGAGAGATCTCTGTACTGACCCCTGATATATTTATACATTGTTATTAGATCTCCCCTCAGTCTTTTTTTCTAAAGTGAATAACCCTAATTTTGATAATCTTCCTGGGTACTGTAGTCCACCCATTCCAGTTATTTAGTTGCCCTCCTCTGAACCCTCTCCAGCTCTGCTATGTGTGCCTTGTTCACAGGAGCCCAGAACTGTACACAGTACTCCATGTGTGGTCTGACTAGTGATTTGTAAAGTGGCAGGACTATGTTCTCATCACGGGCATCTATGCCCCTTTTGATGCAACCCATTATCTTATTGGCCTTGGCAGCAGCTGTCTGACACTGGTTTCTACAGCTTAGTTTGCTGTTCACTAAAATTCCTAGGTCCTTTTCCATGTCAGAGTTACCCAATGTTTTACCATTCAGTATGTACTGGTGACTTGCATTATTCCTTCCCATATGCATAACTTTACATTTGTCAGTGTTAAACCTCATCTGCCACTTCTCTGCCCAAGGCTCCAATCTATCCAGATCCATCTGTAGCAGTGTATTGTCCTCTCCTGTGTTAATTACTTTACACAGTTTAGTGTCATCTGCAAAAATTGATATTTTACTGTGCAAACTTTCTACAAGATCATTAATAAATATATTGAAGAGAATAGGGCCCAATACTGACCCCTGTGGTACCCCACTAGTGATAGTGACCCAATCCGAGTATGTACCATTAATAACCACCCTCTGTTTTCTATCACTGAGCCAGTTACTTACCCACATACAGGCATTTTCTCCCAGTCCAAGCATTCTCATTTTATATACTAACCTTTTATGTGGTACCATGTCAAATGCTTTGGAGAAGTCCAGATATATGATATCCATTGATTCGCTGCGGTCTAGTATAGAACTTACCTCCTCATAGAAACTGATTAAATTAGTTTGACATGACCGATCCCTATGGAGTTATTTGCTTATTTTCATTGAGGTACTCCAAGATAGCATCTCTTAGAAAACCTTAAAACCATAAAATACAAATTAATTAACGTTCCCCCATATGTCTACTTTATGTTGACATCATTTCGGTAATGTAATTTTATTTTTTTAGGACATTAGAAGGTTTAGAATTTTAGAAGCAATTTGTGACATTTTTAGGAAAATTTCCAAAGTCAACTTTTTTAAGGGGCAGTTCAGTTCTGAAGTTACTTTGTGGGGCTTACATAATAGAGCCAACCCATAAATGACCCCATTTTAGAAACTACAGCCCTCAAACTATTCAAAACTGGTTTTAGAAATGTTGTTAACCCTTTAAGTATTCCACAGGAATTAAAGCAAAATAGAAGTGAAATTTCAAATTGTCACCTTTTTTTGCAGATTTTCCATTTTAATAAATTTTTTCCTGGAACACATCAAGAGTTCACAAGAAAACAAACCTCAATATTTATTACCCTGAATCTTGCAGTTTGCAGAAACACCCCACTTGTGGTCGTATACGGCTGTATGGGCACATGGCAGGGCACAGAAGGCAAGGTGCGCCATTTGATTTTTGGAGGACAGATTTTGTTGTAATGGTTTTTGGGCACCATGTTGCATTTGAAGAGATCCTGGGGTAGCCCCCAAAGTGAAACCCCCCAAAAAGTGCCCACATTTTGTAAAGTACACCACCTAAGAAATTTTTAAGGGTGTAGGGAGCACTTGACCCAACAGGCGTTTCATAGAATTTATAACTCTTGGGTGTAAAAATGAAAAATTACTTTTTTTTTTTTATACAAGAAAATGGTGCTTTAGGCTCAAACTTTCTTTTTCACAAAAGATAACTGGAGAATATCCCCCATAATTTGCTACCCACTTTCTCCTAAATACAGTAACACCCCAATTGTGGTCATAACCTGTTATTTGCGGATACGCTAGGGCTCAGAAGGGAGGGAGCGGCATCTGGATTTTCTAATATGGAATTTTCTGTCATGGTTTTTAAGAGCTATAACTTTTCTTTTTTTTGTTGACTGAGCAGCGTGAGGGCTTAATTTGTGTGTGATAAGCTGTAGTTTTTATTGGCAGCATTATGGGGTACATTTGGCTGTCTGGTCGTTTTTAATTTCATTTTTTTGGGAGGTGAAGTTACAAAAAAAGCTATTTGGTGTCATATTTTTTTTTTTTTTTACACTGTTCACTTGACTTTTTAGAGCCAGTTTTTACAGATGTGGCAATACCAAATGTTTTTTTTTTTACGTTTTACTCAAGAGCATTTTTAGAAAAAAATCATGTTTTTGTGTTGCAATTTGCTTAGAGCCATATTTTTTTTACTTTTTCTGGATACGATCTTGTCTGAGGGCTCTTTTTGTGGGATGAGGTGATGTTTTTATTGCTACCATTATGGGGTACATACGACTTTTTGATTTAACGTTATGTTTTTTTGGGAGGTGAACTAACTAAAATATCTGTTTTGGCGCAATGTTTTTTTTTTTTTTTTTTACGGCGATCACTTGATGGGGTAGATAATACATCGCTGTACAGGCTCATTGCAGGGCTGACCGAGGTCCATGGATTACCTGGCAGCTCCTGCACTCCCCCGGCGATCACTTGACCACCGGGCCCCGAACAGGAAGCGCACATGGCTTCCTGAGCTGGATACACAGCGCTCGTTCAGTGCTGTGTATACAGCGATCTAGAAGGCAGGGACACACAGGGCTCATCCTTGCCTTCTCTATTCTCTACATATGGGAAGGGTTGGGGGGCGGGCGCTGTCAGTGACAGCAGGGCTTCCCATAGAGAAGGCAGGGACGGCCCTGGGTGTCCCTGCCTTCTCTATGGGAAGCCCTGCTGTCACTGAAGTGGTTAAGTAATAAATATTTCATGAGGTATCACTTTCTGTTTTAAAAGCAGAGAAATTTCAAATTTTTCCAAATTTTGGGTAAATTTTTTTTTCATAAATAAAGGTGAAATATATTGACTCACATTTATGACTGTCATGAAGTACAACATGTCACAAGAAAACAAAATCAGAATCCGTAAAAGTGTTCCAAAGTTATTACCACATAAAGTGACACATGTCAGATTTGCAAAATATGCCTAGGGCAGGAAGGTGAAAACTGGGCCGGGATAGAAGGGGTGAAGGCAAATGGTTATAAATCATAAAAGAATTATGACTTTACATTTCCCATATGTCCACTTTCATGTTTGAATCATTTTAGTAAGTAATTTTTTATTTTTAAGATGTTGTAAGGCTTAGAATTTTAGAAGCAAATTTTTAAGAACATTTCCAAAACCCACTTTTTTAGGGACCAGTTCAGTTATGAAGTCACTTTGTGGTGCTTACATAGTGGAAACTGCCCAATTTTAGAAACGACACCCCCTCAAGTTGTTGAAAACTGATTTTAGAAACGTTGTTAAACCTTTAGGTTTTCCACACAAGAATGAAAGGAAAAAGGAGATGACATTTTTACATTTCCCTTTTTTGGTCAGATTTTCCATTTGAATCCATTTTTCCTGTAACGCATCAAGGGTTAACAGCCAAAGAAAACTTAATATTTATTTCCCTGATTCTGCAGTTTACAGAAACATCCCATATGTGGTTGTAAACTGCTGTACGGGCACACAGCAGGACACAGAAAGAAAGGTGCGCCATATGGATTTTGGAGGGCAGATTTCACTGGGATAATTTTAAGTTGTCAAGACACCCTGATGCACCCCTAGAGTAGAAATTCCCAAAAAGTTATCCCATTTTGGAAATTACTGGATAAGGTGACAAATTTGTTGGTACTATTTTGTGGTACCTATGATTTTTGATTGCTATAGTATGCTTTTTGTGAGGCAAGGTAACAAAAAATGGCTGTTCTGGCACAGTTTTTTTTGTTTTGTTTTTTACGGTGTTCACCTGACAGGTTAGATCATGTGCAATTTTTATAGCGCAGGTTGTTAGACGCAATATTAGGTATGTCTAGTCTTCTTTTTTTCTTTTGTCAGTTTTACATAAAACATTTTTGGAAAAAAAAAAAAACATGTTTGTGTCTCCATTTTCTGAAAGCCATAGCCATTAAAGAGTTGACGTGTTTATTGGTACCATTTTTGGGTACATATGATTTTTTGATCAGTTAATATTATACATTTTTGTGCAAGGTGACCAAAGGATGATTGTTTTGGCAGTTTTTATTTATTTTTTACAGACTTCACCTTAGGGGGTAGATCATGTGATATTTTTGTAGAACAGATAGTTAAGGATGCGGCAATAAGTAATATGCACAAACCTCCCATGTGCCACAATCAACGCTTACCACGGTATCAGTGTTGTCACCTTAGCTGGTGGATGCAGAAGAACCCTTGCTGTCAGTAACAGCTGGGCCCCTGCTGCTGATCTCAGCACCGTGTGCGGGGTGAGGGAAGGACCGCAAGACGAGAATGCTCGTTCTGGGCGCAAGTCCCGGCAATTTAGGATGAGTATTTTAGGTCCTTAAGGGGTTAAAAGACTATTGCTAGGGCTTCTCGGTCTTCCCTTTAGTGTAAACAGAACATAGAGGGGTGGTCCTCCACACTCTGTGTTCATTAGGCTTCAGTGTGAGTAGGCATCTCTCTCAGTAGTCCAGTTTAATAGACTGACAGGAAGCTTCTGCCTTAAAGAGAATTGGCAGAGGAGCCATCTTGAGAAGATCCTTATATTGTAGGGATCAAAACAGCCAAAACTAAGGGAAAAAGCTCAAGGAAAATAGTGGCATGTGAAGAAACTAAAGATTGCTTTATGGATCATTCTACTGCAGCAATAACATATGCTAAAATTGATATTTTTGATTTATGCTTTGTGTGACTTAACCCTTTCAGTACCAGAGGCTTTTTCGGTTATGCGTTTTCGTTTTGCGCTCCCTGCCTTCAAACAGCCATAACTGTTTTATTTTTCTGTTCTCATAGCTGTAGGCTTGTTTTTTGCGGGACAAGTTGTACTTTCGAACGTCACCATTTAATATTGCATATGGTGTAGTGGGAAGCGGGAAAAAAATTCCAAATCTGGTGAAATTGCAAAACAAATGCTATTCTGCTACAGTTCTGCGGGTTTTTTATTTACGGCGTTTGATGTTCATTAAAACTGACCAGTTACTTTCATTCTACTGGTCAGTATGAATCCGGCAATACCGAATATGTATAGTTTTTTTCTGCGTTTTGATGATATAATAATTAAAAAGATAAAATAATTATAAAGTTGGACTTTTTTTTTTTTGTCATATCTTGACACCTATAACTTTTTGGTATTTATGTGTACAGAGCTGTATGGGGGCTAATTTTTTGCTGGGCAATCTGAACTTTTTATTGATACCTTTCTGGGGTGTGTATGACTTTTTGATCACTTTTTATTTAATTATTTTTTAGGAAAAAAAAGCGACAAAAAACAGCGAATCGCCATTTTAACGTTTTTTTCCGCCACACAATTTGCCGTATTGAAATTTTTTTGTTATATTTTAAAAGTACGGGCGTTTTCGGTCACAGTGATACCCATGATGTCTATATTTATTGTTATTTAGGTATTTATTTTTTAATTATACGGAAAGGGGGGTGATTTAAACTTTATATATTTTTTTTATATATTTTTCAACATTGTTTTTTTTAAATTTTTTTGTGATTATTTTAAAGCTCAAATATGAGCAAATAGATTGTTTTTTATTTTTTCTTTGAGCGATCAGGGGTTTTTAATATTGAATTAAAAACCGAATTTGCTCATTTATTATCCTGGCCTGCCATCTAGTGGCCAGAATAAGAATTGCACTTTGAAAGCTGTAAACCTCATCAGCGAGGTTTACAGCTTTCAGATCGTGTACAGGCACCCCATTTGACCATGATGTGATCACGACATCTAAAACAGCAGAGACTTGCCGGCCATGACACCCACCGCATGTGCGAGCGGGCGCCATGTGTCCGCATCGCCCCAGCGCCGTACATGTACGGCGCTGGGACTGTAAGGGTTAAAAGTGTTCTCCAAGTTATATTTATTGATGACCTATCCTCAGGATATCCGATCGGCGGGGGTCCGACACCTGGCACCCCTGCCGATCAGCTGTTTGAAGAGGAGGCATGCGCCGTGCCAGCACTGCCTCCTTTTCATTGTTTACATCCTAGCTGTAACATGGGTAGCTGTGAGTAGCTGTGAAATGAACTACTCCATTCATTTCGCCTCCTCTTCAAACAGCTGATCGGCGGGGGTACCGGGTGTCGGACCCCCGCCGATCTAATATTGATGACCTATCCTGAGGATAGGTCATTAATAAATATAACTTGGAGAACCCCTTTAAAGAGGACCTGTCACCTCTCCTGACATGCCTGTTTTAATAGCTACATACATTCCCCATGTAATAATAATTCTGGAGCATCTATTCTTATGACTCTATGTTCTATTCCTTTATCATTTCTACTAGAATTTATGAATGGATTACTAGCAGTAAGGGAACAGAGGGGTGTTAAGAAGTTAGGGGTGTGTCCCTGCACAGTCTCAAGCTATCTAGTCAATGCTGCTATTTTCAGACTGTGTAGGTACACACCCCCATCTGGTTAACACCCCCCTGTTCCCTTACTGCAGACTGCTAATTAATTCACAACTAGAAATAATAAATGAATGGCACAACATAGACCCTTAAGAATAGATGCTCCAGAATTGTCATTACCTTTCATTATTTATAATGGCTTGTTTTGTCTGGGGAGCAATCATCAGTGGAAACAAAATGGCCGCTGTCCCATTAGCTCACACACAACCTGTCCTGATCACACATGAGGACAAGTTAATTTACAACACTGAGGTAAAGAGTTGCCTCCTCCTCCTCTCTACTTGTCAGAGATTATGATACTGAATACAGTTTAATATGATCTTCAGATGAATCTGCGGGAATGGAGTTCATGAGGAGACATGAAGTACAGAGAGGATGGACAAGACAGACTGGTAATGTGTTGCAGTGGTAATGGAGACTGCATACAAGTGCTGCTGCTCATTAGTCACACCTCACCCTCCTCTCTTGTCTCCTCATCTTCACCATTCCCACATAGATTCACCTGTATTCAGGATCATGATTCCTGACAAACAGAGCAGAGAGGAGGATGAGGCAGCTCTGTAGCGCAGTGTTGTGAAGTAACTTGTCCTCCTGTGTGATTTAGGACAGGTTCTGTGTGTACTGATAGACCGGCGGCCATTTTATTTCTCCTAATGATTGCTCCCTAGAGAAAACAAGCCATTATAAGTAATGAAAGGTATTTGTAAATATATTTATTAAGTCACTTGCTTTTCATTGCACTGTATTGCATTTTTTTGTATTCTTTTATTGTGTAATCTCATTTACCAATTACAGTGTGTGTTTCATTATTGGCAATGCAGTCCAATGCACATCTTGTCAAACATACAACAGCCATTTGAGGGTTCATATTTTTGTTCAAAATGTGAGCAAATTACACCTTTGGAATCCCAGGTCTTATATCTTAGCCCTGTTTCACATCTGTGCTTAAACAGATCCGTCACTGTCGGGGGCTGCCACACATAGCCGTTATTTGTCTGGCTGCTCCTCGGCATATTTGGAGGGCTGCAGCCAGAACACCGCTGGTCCTCATTATAGTGAATGGGGCCACAGAAAACTGCCAGGGAGGCTAGCTACGTATGATGTGACACACCCAAACAAGTTTGCAAGGTTTGCAGATGAGGGGGATGTCCGTTCAGGAATGGCACAGCTGCAGAAAGACATGTCCTCTACCATTCAAGGGAATGTCGGCTGCACTAAGCAGGAGAGCAGGGTAAGCCAGACAGGTGCTGGTAGTGGGAGACTCCATAATTAGAGGTACAGATAGGGCCATCTGCCACAAAGACTGGGATCGTTGAACAGTGTCTTGTTTTCCTGGAGCTCGAGTTAAACATTTCTCGTATCAGGTTGCTAGATTACTGGGAGGGTCTGATGAAGAACCAGCGGTCAAAATTGGAAACACTGACAAAGTTAGAAGTAGGTGGAAGGTCCTTAAAATGATTTCAGGGACTTAAGTCGCAAGCTCAGGGCTAGAACCTCGAAGCTTGTATTTTCTGAAATAGTACCGGTACCACAAGACACACAAGAAAGTAAGCTGGAGATAAGGGAGGTTAATAAGTGGCTCAAGAACTGGTGTAGGAGGGAAAGTTTTGGGCTCCTGAAGAACTGGGCCGACCTCTGTCGGCTACAGGCTCTATTGTAGGGATGGGCTGCACCTCAATAGGGAAGGTGCAGCTGTTTTAGGGTAGAAGCTGGCTAGAGGGTCAGGGGAGTATTTAAACTAGGGACTTGTTGGAGAGGGTAATTACATTATAGGAGGAGAAGATAATTCAGATAGAGGCCTGAGGTGAGGTTATGGAACTGGGGAAGGAATGGAGTGAGGGACTAGAACTGTTCAATTGTATGTATACTAATACCAAAAGCCTGACAAAGGCTCCATTTACACGTCCTGTTTTTCTTTCCTGATTCGATCCTGATCCTGATCTGGATCCATTCATTTCAATGGGTCCTGAAAAAATCAAGATCGAATCAGGAAAGAAAAACAGGACATGTGAATGGAGCCTAATACAACTTGTGAACTGGAGTTAGTAATGTCTGAAGAAGACTATGACATAGTGGGAATACTATAACTGAGACATGGCTGGATAATAGCTATGACTGGGCAGTTAACATACAGCGTTAGTTGTTTTAGACAGGATCGTAAAAACCAGAGAGGAGGAGATGTTTGTTTTAATGTAAAGTCCTGTCTCATGCCCACACACCGGGAAGATATAAGTCAGGGAAATGAACATGTGGAGTCACTGTGGGTAGAAATACTTGGAGGCAAAAACAATAATAAAATACTGATATAGTTTGTCATAAGCCACCTAATATACAGATGTGTCCGCTGTTACCTGATCTCCAAACTGGAAGTGGTGTCAGTTTTGTCCTGACAGCAAAACAACATAATATCGCAAGACTGTAACTAAACTCTAAATGACTGTAATACAAATCACAACCACTGGGCGGTGAGTGCTCCACATTCAGCTTATTGCTCAAAGCTGGCCTAAGATTTGAGATATTTATTGGCAGCACTAGCTAAATTTGGTGAGAGCTATTGAGAATATTAAGTGTGTGAAAGTCAAACATTTGAGAATAAAGGAACGCTAAATCCAGAATCCAAACATCATGTGTGATACTGTCTACTGAGCTTTGTATCTGATTCTATGTTGTGTGACACTGTCTGCTTAGCTGGATATCGAATCCTATCATATGTGAAACTGTCTGCTGAGTTGTGTATCTAATCATATCATTTGTGAAACTGCCCTGTGAGCTGTGTATCTAATCCTATGTGTGATACTGTCTGCTGAGCTGTGTATCTAATTCTGCCATGTGTGATACTGTCCTTTGAGCTTCGTATATAATACTGCCATGTGCGATACTGTCTGCTGAGCTAAACTGTGTATCTAATAGTGTCATGTGTGGTAATGTTTGCTCAGCTGCTGCATCATGTTACACAGTGGAAGGAGCAGGTCCCCAGCAGCACAGAGGATTTCAGGAGAGGAGTGTGCTGATCTTGTGGAGGTTACAAGATGAGAGTTAGGGCTCATGCACACGGCCATTGCCTGGACGTATTGAATAGGTCCGCAATCCCAGAGATGCGGTGCGGAACGGAGGCACGGATCGGCCATGTGCACCCCGCATCACTGATCTCTGACCCATTCACTTGAATGGGTCCGCAATACTGGACATGTGGTGCAGAACGGAGGCATGGATTGGAAGCCTCTGGAAGCACTACTAAGTGCTTCCATGGTGTTTGTCCGTTCCTCCGCACCGCAAAAAAATGAACATGTTCTATTTTTTTACGGTGCGGACGGATCACAGTCACTAGTGACAGGGGAAGGAGTCAACCCGTTCCTCCAAAAGGCGGACGAACAGGAAACTCCAGAAGGCAAAACCACAACAGGGAAAAGTAGGATAAACACAAAAGGGAAAATCACTTATCGTAATGCAGATATTGCAGCAACCGGATCTCAGCCGAGAACCACACCACACACAACGTCAGCAGAAAGTATAAACCGCAAGGGATACTGGGAGAGGAAGGGATAAATAGGGGAAAGATAATCACCACACCCGCAACAGCTAAGGGGAACGGGTGTGGTAAACAGCAACCAAACCAAGAGGAAAACATGTCAAATTATGTCACTTTTGAAAGTCTAGCCGATCGCCTGCAACCTGATGCAGGCACGTTCGTGACAGCGAGTTATATAGTGGAAAGACCAGGGTCCTCCCATCAGCACAGAGGATTTCAGGAGAGGAGTGTGCTGAGCTGTGTATCTAATCTTAACTTGTGTGATACTGTCTATGAAGCTATTGTATGTATCTGTATAGAGTGTGATACAGAGATAAGGAGCTCTCCTTTGTGTACATACACTCCTGAGATGACGCACGGGCCAGTGCTGCGGACCCGCCGTATACGGCCACGGCCGGGCAATGGCTGTGTGCATGAGCCCTAACTTTCATTCTGTGACCTTCACAAGATAAGCACACTTCTCTCCTGAAATCCTCTGTCCTGCTGGGGACCTGCTCCTTCCACTGTAACCGAAAACAGAATTTATATTCATTCTCGATACTGTTGTTCCCGATAGATTGAATATGAAATTTGACAAATATTTTTTTTTTAATAGGATATTCATTTGGTGGAGTTATTTTTAAAGGGCTTATTTGGTAATGCAATGATTTTATTGGATGTGAACAAAGGGTGTGCCTATAAAATAGGAGGGGGTGGGGGAAAATTCAGAAGCCCTGGCTAAACCGGTCGGCTCAAATAGGTAAAGTAAACAGATTGTTTTTATACAAGGCTTTTGTACAAGTTTTCATTTTGTGAGTATAACATTAAATGGAGATTTACAAATGTATGTGGATCCCACCCAGGGTGTTTGGTCCTTTCCCTCCTGATTATTTGCGCAGGTATTTCCTGGGACACTACAAGTGTGAACATAGGTCTGAAGAAGACAAGCTACATTAAAAGGAGAAGGAAAACCTTGTTGTCTTGCAGCCGACATCCGAGTGATGTTTTAGGCTCATTGGGAGGAGGACTGCAACCACGCTGAAGAGGTTTGTGGTGAGAGTTTAACCACTTGCCTACCGCTGCACGATTTTCTACCTGTAACCTGACATATTTGCGCGTCAGGTTACAGAATACAGTGGATGCGCCATCTTGTGGTGAAACTCATTGTGCCTGTTTTGTAAGCATTCAGCAGAGTCCTCCGTGAGAATCCTTGGAACCAGTGAAAGTGGTTCACGGGCTTTTTGACAAAAAAAAGTTTTGAAAAGTCAGCAGGGTCCCTTTCTCTGCTGAGTGTCGTTTTGGTGTTCAGGGAGAGAGACCCTGCTGACTTATAAAGTTACCTCAGGACACAGCTGATACACTGTTCCTGCTGTAACAGCCATTTAACCCCTTCCTGCCCTCACCGTTAAAAACCCACATTCCCCCTTTTTTTCTTTCATAAAAAATTATAAAAATATATATTAAAAAAAATAGTGTTAGCTATAGTTAGTATAGGCGTTCTTTTGTGTGCATGCATAAAATAGCCAAACGCACGTGCATTTAGTCGTAGCACATAGTTATTAGTTTTAACGTAGTTAGTATAAGTTTGTTTTGTGTGTGTGAAAGTTATTTTATTAGTACCATTCGTGTATGGCCCTAGGTAAATGTTTACCATCTGTAAGCTTTTTTTTTTTGTTTATATACGTCTTTTTTTTCACAAAAAGAAAAAGGTTTTATTAGTAATAATTAGTGGAATAATTAGTGGAATGTTTCCAAGTTTTGTTGAGATTTTTACATTTCAGTGATGATTCCCTTTGTCGCAGTGACAATCCAGCTGGGCAAGACAGACTTTATAAACAGAGGCCCCTTGTCTCATATCTAAATGGGAAATTTAGAGAAATGTATACCCCTAAGTAAAATGTCGCGGTTGATGAATCCCTGATCCACTTTACTGGCCGACTGACGTTCAAATAGTACAACCCAAGTAAACATGCTATATACTGTCAAGATGTATAAATTGTGCGAAAGTGGTACCGGCTACACTTATACATTTAGGGTGTATGAAGGAAAGGAAAGCCAGTTGGATCCCCCTGATTGCCTGTCCCATATGAACACTATGGGAAAAATTGTCTTAGATCTGATGAATCCATTACGAAGACAAGGCCGTCATCGGTATATGGACAACTACTATACAAGTATTCCACTGTTCAGACACTTGTATGAGAGGGGTACAGTGTTTTGTGGGACAATTAGAAAAAGAGAGGCTTCCCACAGTCACTTGTCAATAAAAAGAGAGGAGAATCAGTAGCTCTGTGCAGCTCAGAATTGTTGGCTGCAAAATACAGAGATAAGAAAAATGTTTTCTTGCTCAGCACAATCCATGTGAAGTCCATTCCATAGTCCCAGTACGTCTGAGTCAAAGACACGCACATACTGAAAAGCCGCTCTGTGTCGTTGAACATAATAATTACAATGGGGGCAGTATATTTCCAGGACCAAATGATGAAACCACACCTGGCACTATGAAAATCCAAATATTGGTTCAAAAAGGTTTCTCTGTATCTGCTGCAGTTAGCAGTATACAATTCCTATGTGGTATACAAAGAATCTGGAAATCAAGGTTCTTTTTTAAATGTTCAAGAGGAAATTATAATATCACTATTGTACCCAACAGGTGATATTCCCATAAGCTCTGGATATGAGTCTGTCAGTAGACTGAGTGAAAAGCATTTCCCTGACACCATTCCTCATACCGGAATCAAAACTAATCGGCAGAAGAGGTGCAGGGTTTGTACAAAGAATGGAATTCGAAGAGACACCAGATATTATTGTCGCCAGGGTCCATCAAACCCTGGCCTCTGTGAAAAAAATTGCTTTAAGGAATATCACACGTCTTTATTAGCAAAAATGCACCATAATTGCCTCAAATTTTAATAATGTATATTGCCTTAAAACACAAAATAAATAATTCAGTGGATTTGGCCAAAAAATTCTGTTCTGTCATAAATAGGTTGTGGTGGAACGTATATTTATTACTGTGCCTAGACACCAATAAAATAAAACTCTCTTTCACAAAGAAGAGTGGGTGGGTAGGAGGGGTTCATTATATAGAAGGTGCTTTTTATGGTTCGGCAGTTGACCAAATCCGTTATGGCAGTATGGTGAAAGCGCAGAAAGTCCAAATTTCCCCAAGATGAATTCCTTATGGGGTCAACATAATAAGTAGTCACTTTGTGGGTGTTAGTCAGGTATTGGTACTGTCACTGCAATTTGGGATAAGTCCCAAAATAGGACTTAATACTCAGTTGTCTGTGGTGTTCAAATTGTTAAATTTTCCCTCTTACCATAAAGGGGGAAATTTAACATAATTTGAACACCACAGACAACTGAGAATTAAGTCCTATTTTGGGACTTAGGCTAAATTGCAGTGACAGTTAATGGTCCTTCGAATGGAAAAATCCATCAGATATCCAAGGGGACGATCGTGGAAGAGCTTTGGTCATTATGGCAACTGGGAACTGCACCTTCAAATACACAGGTAAGATATTTTTCTTACTATGTGCCTTCCCGCTTGTTATGACTACTGTTCGAGTATTGTCCTTTTCGGAATCTTTGGGATTTTAAAAGAACACCTCCTTGTCTGTGGTAGGATGAATGGAATGTTTGAAACCTAGGTGTGATAAATGAGAAAATGAGTGCAGAACTGTGTATGATAGAGATTGCCTGTGTTTCATAATATGCCGTGATAGGAATTAAGGAACTATAAAAAAAAGAGGACGTTAGAAAATCAAGAAAGAGATTTGTGTATGATAGAGATTGCATGTGTTTCATAATATGCCATTATGTTAATCAACTAACTAAATTTCTTTAACAGTACTGTACAACATGTGTTCTGGCAGTATGGTGCCATAAAACCAGCAATAGAAAAGTAGGCCTCCAAAATTCAAAATGTGCTGCAATCCTTTGAAGTCTTCCTGTGAGCCCAAAATATCTGTAAAATACGAATATAGGCTGTCATTCATAACGGCAGGAGTATAGGCATGTGTGGTAATGTGTATTTTCTTCAGGCTACTAAATCCCAAAAATTGTAGAAAAAAAAATGGCATTTTCATTTTGTCCACCTAAATTCATTCAATTTTACCTAAAAAAGCCAAAAGCAGAAAACATCCAAATTTCTCCAAGATGAATATTAGGAATGAACGAATCGACTTCGGATGAAACATCCGAAGTCGATTCACATGAAACTTCGTTTGAATACTGCATGGAGCTAGCGCACCGTGCAGTATTAGAATGTATTGGCTCAGATAAGCCGAAGTATCACGAGACTTAGGGTAATAATTAATTTCTACTGTTAAAAATGTTTTCCCAACTCTTCTTTGGTTCCAAGGTACCACTTCGAACCGAATCAGAGTTCGGGAAAAGTACTTTAATAGTAGAAATTAATTTTTGAAGTTATTACTAGAAATCTTGCGGACAAGGATAGGCATTGTTACAATGGATCCACAAAAAAAACGGATGCCATATGGACGACATCCTTTTTTTTTGCGGATCCGCAATTTGCGGACCGCAAAACACAACGTTCGTGTGAAATTAGCCTAACACTGACATGGAAAAAGACTTAAAGGGGTTGTCCCACAAAAAATATTCTACAGCACCTGGATCTGAATACTTTTGTAATTTCATGTAATTAAAAAAAAATTTGTATAGCTACTGCGTTATTCAGTAAAACATATCTTTATAGTGCCACTTATTTAAGGGACATAGATGCACATGCTGAGAACATAGTCCTGCCACTACAAATCACTAGACAGACCGCACATGGAGAATTGTGTACAATTTAAATAAACCGGAAAACATAAAGTAAAAAAAGTGATGTCAGGTCTTTGAATGAGCTGAGCGGGCGCCATAGCAGTTGGAATGCTTGCTGTTTTGCACAGCAGACATCCAGAGACAAAGGCCCTAATTTATCATACCTTCACTCTAGAATTCCAGGATCAAAAAGTCGCAAAATAGAGCTTTTGCGACTTTCTTGCACTAGGTTGTGCAAAATTTAAGCGCTTGCGCTTTTTACATGCACTTGCACAATGTTTTGCGACTTTTTGCATTTTTATACCACTCACTCCAGTTTTGTAATATGGATGGAAAAGTGGGTGTGGTTAGCTGTGTTAATAAGTGTCACTCCAGATTTATCATTATGACTTTTTAAAAAAGTTGCAGTCTCACTCCAGGAGGAGGAATGAGTGGGAAATCTGGAGGCGCTGTTCTGGACAGAAGTGTTAGGTTTAAGGATAAGCCAAATTTATCAAACAACTTAAGACATTTGATAAATGTGGCACAAAGTACTCCAACACAGACTCATGCAAAACTGACTTCAAATATTCCCCTTATGATAAATTCCCTCAAAGTCTCTAATCAGCGATAATGCAAATAATGGACTTTTAAGAGAGGCTTTTTTCCCATGATAGTTGCTCACCCCCGGAGCCGGAATGTCTCTCCTGTGCTAAAGTTGAGGGAGCAATTCGGTTGCTATAACAGCCTTGGGCCATCTGAACGATCTTGGGCCTGCCACAGTAATGTACCTATGGATCCCTGTGCCCCTGTGGCAGTGTTCCATAACAATATAATGAATCTCCCATAGACTGCAGTGGTAATTAATTTAGTTCATTGCATTCCATCAGAGAAGTAATCAGAGGATCACATGTTCAAACCCCTAGGAGAGTTAGGCTACTTTCACACTAGGGGCAGCCCGGATCCGGCAGGTGAAGGGTGCTGCCGGATCCGGACTGCCGCAGGGACATTTGTGGAACTGGAACCGCGCTCCTGCCCCACACATGTCACACAGTACATACATACACACAGACACACACACATATACACAGACAAATACACATACATACTTACATGCTCCCGGCAGGTCTCCAGAGCGCCGGAGGAGCAGGACGGCGCGCACAGATGACTATTCCCCACAGCGCCCTCTGTTGGGTGCCTGGTGGAATCGTCATCTGTGCGCAGATTTCATGTCCGCAATGAGAAATGAGTGGTGCGGAATGCACGCGGAACGGTGTCTGTGTTTTGTGGATCTGCAATTTGAGGCCATCTGAATGAGCCCTCATACTGAGAGTTTTATGTCCGTATGATTCCATCACAGAAAGGTATCAATCAACCATCACAGAATTATCAGTCATGATAATGCCATGTGCTTCTGCAGTCCAGACCGCACGATCCCTCTCACACATGGAGCATGATTCCCACAAGGGACACGCTCATATGAAAGAGCCCTAATGCTCCTGTGGAGACACGAGGGTCAGTGGGTCCGCTGGCCTGGCTATCTTTATAATGACCGTGCAGGGCCAGAGCTCATACCACCGAACATCAGTGCTCCTTTCCCGTGGGTGGAACACTACTCCGACAACATAGGGTTAGGGTACAATGCTCCGAGAAGACTTTATTGTATAAGCAACAGTCAGCAGCATATAATCCAGTCCCAGCAAGGACACAGGATGCCACAGGGATTAAACCTCCATGACTTCAGGTGGAGCCAGGACCATCTACCTCAGCCAGTAGCACCCTAGTTTGGGTGGAAGACGTAGCAGCAAGTTTAGGGAGCCGGCTCTGCACAGAGAGGCATGTGGCCAGGGGACTCGATCGTCCAAACCTGGACTCTCCAACCAAACCTGTAGTCTCGAGATTGGGCAGAAGAGCAGTTCTGAAGTCCTTCAGCTGGAGCAGGCTGGAGTCCTGTAGAATAGCTGCTGATGACCTGGGCAGCTGCCCTTTTATTTCCCTCAGCTGCCAGTTCAGTGCATTGGCCCCCATAGGATTGGTGGGATATAATCGTGGCTGTTTAATCATTGGTTGTCGGTTCAATCAGAATGCGTAATGTTATTCTGATGTCAGAGCTAGAAAGGCTGAACAGCTCCTAATACACAGCAGGGGGCTAATGCAATCCACAGGTGATGTCATTAGCAGGTCCTTTCCCGAAAGGTACTGCATAGTTAAAGTGGCTGTGGAAGTCTTACAGCTACAGGAAAGACATTAAACAATGGCTCATGTCCCTGACTGCTGCCACAAAACGATGAAAAATGAGACCCTACACCTGGTGTAAATTAAGAACAATCCACCCCAGAAGTGGTCAGGTGTTATCATCAGTTATCATCAGTGGTATTATCACATCTCCTTCTTATTCAAATAGCAATAAAATAGTAAATAGAATGTCTGGGAAAGTCTAGAACCATTAGACAAAATAAATTCCTCCCTGTACCGCAAAAAATAACATATATACATACATACACATATATATATATATATATATATATATATATATATATATATATATATATATACAGTGTTGTATGATTTTATATTTACCACCGCCAGGTAAATAATTTCACAGCAATCCCAGTTCTCCAGAGATAAAGCTTTATTTTTCAGATGTAGGCCCAGAAACCGCAATGGATAATAGCTCAGTTACATAGAGTAATGGTGTATCTCTGGTGTAGATATGAATGAGTGTACATGCATTACCCAATAGATTTTACCTACACTCATTCATAGCTATAGCAGATCTGCTCCCTATTCTTATACCATGTTTTTCCATTTACCAAAATGTAAAGGACATCTTATTGGTGGACAAGCAAAATTATCAGGTTCCCAGGAATCGTGATTGGTTAATTCATGATCCATTGTCTAACTGTAACAGCAGTGCAGACGCTGCTCCTTTTGAAGCATTGACAGGGAATTGATAACATCAGGCACGATGTTTATACTTGTTTAGCAACAAGGTGTAAAACCATAAATCCTGTTTAACCCCTTCCCGACCGGCGCCGTACATGTACGGCGCTCAGGCGGTGCGGGGACATGACGCCCGCTCGCGGGTGCGGCGGGCGTCATGGCCGGCAAGTCTCTGCTGTTTCTAACAGCAGAGACTTGCGGCTACTTACCGCCATCGGCGGCGTCTTCCGATGGGCCTCTCTTTTCTTCTGGGCCCCTCTGATGGCTTCCGGTGGCGTCTGTACCCGGAAGCAGTTTGCTTCCGGGTGATGGACAGACGACCCGATTGGCCAATCGGGCCGTCTGTACACGTTATGAAAGCTGTAATCCTCGCTGGTGAGGATTACAGCTTTCAAAGTGCAATTCTTATTCTGGCCACTAGATGGCAGGCCAGGATAAGAAATGAGCAATCATGAGTTTTAATTCAAGATAAAAATCAGAGATTGCTCATAGTGAAAAAATTAAAAGTACAATATATTAGCTTATATTTGAGCTTTCAAATAATTAAAAAAAAATTTAAAAAAATTTTAAAAAATATATATAAAAAAAATATAAAAGTTTAAATCACCCCCCTTTCCGTATAATTAAAAAATAAATACCTAAATAACAATAAATATAGACATCATGGGTATCACCGTGACCGAAAACGCCCGTACTTTTAAACTAAAAAAAAAAATTCCAATACGGCAAATTGTGTGGCGGAAAAAAGCGTCCAAATGGCGATTTGACGTTTTTTGTCACTTTTTTTTTCTAAAAAAAATTAAATAAAAAGCGATCAAAAAGTCAGACACACCCCAGAATGGTATCAATAAAAACTTCAGATCGCCCCGCAAAAAATGAGCCCCCATACAGCTCCGTACACATAAATGCCAAAAAGTTATCGGGGTCAAGATATGACGACCAAAAAAAAAAAAAACAAAACAACCAACTTTAGCATTTTTGTTATCACTATCAAAACACAAGAAAAACTAAACATGTTAGGTACCGCTGGATTCGTACTGACCTGTAGAATGAAAGTAACTGGTCAGTTTTAATGAACAGCGAACGCCGTAAATAAAAAACCCGGAAAACTGTAGCGGAATAGTGGTTTTTTTGCAATTTCACCTGATTTGGAATTTTTTCCCCGCTTCCCACTACACCATATCCAATAATAAATGGTGGCATTTGAAAGTACAACTTGTCCCGCAAAAAACAAGCCCTCATACAACTATGTGAGCAGAAAAATAAAAAAGTTATGGCTGTATGAAGGCAAGGAGCAAAAAACGAAAACGCAATACCAAAAAACCTCCGGTCGTGAAAGGGTTAAGGTAAACATAGCAATTGTTTATCAGGGCAAGTCTAGGGTGATTCTCGGGCCATTCAGGAGCCTGGCGTTTTGCATAACAGATACTCTAAACCCAATCTAGATTCCTGCATTCAATCTTATTGTCTTGCAGCTGTCCTACAAGCAATTCTTTAATTTATACTGAATGAGTTTATGTAGCTGCCTGTTCCATCCTGTCGTGTCCTCCTGTGAAACACACTTTAAATGTCCTTTACATCTGGTCAATGTGAGGTTATGTATAAATTTATATTAAACATATAGAGATATTTTCCTACATACAGTACAGACCAAAAGTTTGGACACACCTTCTCATTCAAAGAGTTTTCTGTATTTTCATGACTATGCAAATTGTAGATTCACACTGAAGGCATCAAAACTATAAATTAACACATGTGGAATTATATACTTAAAAAAGTGTGAAACAACTGTAAATGTGTCTTATATTCTAGGTTCTTCAAAGTAGCCACCTTTTGCTTTGATTACTGCTTTGCACACTCTTGGCATTCTCTTGATGAGCTTCAAGAGGTAGTCACCTGAAATGGTATTACAACAGTCTTGAAGGAGTTCCCAGAGATGCTTAGCACTTGTTGGCCCTTTTGCCTTCACTCTGCGGTCCAGCTCACCCCAAACCATCTCGATTGGGTTCAGGTCTGGTGACTGGAGGCCAGGTCATCTGGCGTAGCACCCCATCACTCTCCTTCTTGGTCAAATAGCCCTTACACAGCCTGGAGGTGTGTTTGGGGTCATTGTCCTGTTGATAAATAAATGATGGTCCAACTAAACGCAAACCGGATGGAACAGCATGCCGCTGCAAGATGCTGTGGTAGCCATGCTGGTTCAGTATGCCTTCAATTTTGAATAAATCCCCAACAGTGTCACCAGCAAAGCACCCCCTCACCATCACACCACCTCCTCCATGCTTCACGGTGGTAACCAGGCATGTAGAGTCCATCCGTTCACCTTTTCTGTGTCGCACAAAGACACGGTGCTTGGAACCAAAAATCTCAAATTTGGACTCATCAGACCAAAGCACAGATTTCCACTGGTCTAATGTCCATTCCTTGTGTTCTTTAGCCCAAACAAGTCTCTTCTGCTTGTTGCCTGTCCTTAGCAGTGGTTTCCTAGCAGCTATTTTACCATGAAGGCCTGCTGCACACAGTCTCCTCTTAACAGTTGTTGTAGAGATGTGTCTGCTGCTAGAACTCTGTGTGGCATTGACCTGGTCTCTAATCTGAGCTGCTGTTAGCCTGCCATTTCTGAGGCTGGTGACTCGGATGAACTTATCCTCCGCAGCAGAGGTGACTCTTGGTCTTCCTTTCCTGGGGCGGTCCTCATGTGAGCCAGTTTCTTTGTAGCGCTTGATGGTTTTTATGACTGCATTTGGGGACACTTTCAAAGTTTTCCCAATTTTTCTGACTGACCTTCATTTCTTAAAGTAATGATGGCCACTCATTTTTCTTTACTTAGCTGCTTTTTTCTTGCCATAATACAAATTCTAACAGTCTATTCAGTAGGACTATCAGCTGTGTATCCACCTGACTTCTGCCCAACACAACTCATGGTCCCAACCCCATTTATAAGGCAAGAAATCCCACTTCTTATTAAACCTGACAGGGCACACCTTTGAAGTGAAAACCATTTCAGGTGACTACCTCTTGAAGCTCATCAAGAGAATGCCAAGAGTGTGCAAAGCAGTAATCAAAGCAAAAGGTGGCTACTTTGAAGAACCTAGAATATAAGACATATTTTCAGTTGTTTCACACTTTTTTGTTAAGTATATAATTCCACATGTGTTAATTCATAGTTTCGATGCCTTCAGTGTGAATCTACAATTTTCATAGTCATGAAAATACAGAAAACTCTTTGAATGAGAAGGTGTCCAAGGTTTTGGTCTGTACTGTATATATATATATATGAGAAAAAGGAGGATAAAAATACAGGATATCCAAAGGCAGGACAGAATTCGTTCGAACTCATGGTCTGATGAAACGTCAATCAAGTTGATGATCATCTAGTGTCGATAAATCCAGGCAGAACACCAGCCCCAGCAGGGTCCACCCCACCTCTTGCTGGCCAAGCCCTTTCTGGTTCCTGTGTTAACCTTAATAGAAAATAATGTCCTGAAATCACATCCCAATGCTGCGTTCCCCAACACTCCTTTGGTTCGTCGGCAACCAAGAATTCAGTCGCCGGAGTGCAAAAGTTGTCTTACATTAGACAACTTTTGTACTCATCAGGCAACTGCCTAATGACGCTGAGAGTATGCTAGAAGTGTGCAAAATTGTCATTAAAGCTGCTAAGCCAGGGGACCATATGTCAGTGACAGCAGAGCACATAGAGAAGACAGGGACTGTTCCTTGGTGTCCTTGCTTTCTGGATCGCTGTATACACAGCGCTGAACGAGCTATGCAGCTTCTAGATCCGGCTCTGGGCCTGGAGACTGCAGGACCTGTCTGTTCTTCACGAGACTCTAATCTGCCTTGCAGTGAGGCTGTAGAGGTTAGTATACTGCTGTACAGCCTCTCTGGAGGCTGTATTCCCCCTGTAACTGGGGCTATTAGGTCAGCCCCAGGAGAAATCAATAGTTAAAAAAAAAAAAAAGTCATAAATGTCCCACAGAGATCTTGTATGACCTTATAGGAGACACAGAGTGTAAAGTAAAAGATCCGAAGTTGCTTCGTTCAAAACATAATTTGAATGATATACGGAGACCGCCGAGGTGAAATTCGAAATTTAAAAGTGCAATCCAAAGTCTGCTTCAGTACTGAGGTACCAGCCGGTACTGAAGCCGTCTTTGGATTACAATTTTTGAAATGGTTTTCAAGTTGTAACATCGAAGTGCTTAAGTTCTTCACCGAAGTCTCGCGAGACTTATTACTTGAATTTCACCTTGGTGGAGCCCATACATCTGAATGCTGTTCGGAGACTGATCTCTGTACAGCATTCAAACAGTGATTTTGGATCTATGATCCAATGCACGCTTTGCTCAACCCTACAAACTAGCTATTTTTTAGTCACCTCACCTCCCAAAAAACATATCAAACAAAGCAAAAAGTCTCATGTACCCCATAATAATATCAATGAAAACGTCATCTCATCCTGCAAAAAATGAGCCCTTACAAAAAATAATCGTAAAGAAAATGGCGACACGAAAACGGTGTTGCCATATTTGGTATTGCCGAATCTGTAACAACTGGCTCTATAAAAATATCACATGACCTACCCCATCTAGTGAATGCCATAAAAAAAAATAAAATATCATGCCAAAACATCTTTTTGACACATCGCTTCCTAAAAAAACATATCAAGTCATTAAAAAGTCTCATGTACCCCAAAATGGTACCTATTAAAAATTATAGTCTGTCCTTCAAACGACAAGCCATTAGACATCTGTGTTGGCATAAAAAAATGTTATGGAAGTTAGTGTATGGCGATGGGTTTCCACTAGAAAACAAACTTCCAGCATCAAGGCCATAATAAAATCCATCTAGGTTTATTAGTAACTTTAAAAATTCATATGGCGGATAGGAAACACAGAATGGTCAAGGCGTTTCAATGTGTTGTTGTAATCATGACCCAATTGTATGTGTACATACCACTTCCATAAAGGGGTTATCCGACCCCTGAAATTCAAGCATGGATGAGCTGAAGTTCATTTTGTTCTTTCATTCATTTTCACTGAAGGGGTACCTCAAGGTCTCTTCAAATGCAATATGCCCAGCAACATCAGCCTTCCAAAAACCATATGGTGCTCTTTGCCTTCTTATGGGCGCACAGCAGTTTATGACCACATATGAGGTGTTTATGTAAACTGCAGAATCAGGGTAATAGATATTGATATTGGTTTTGCTGTTAACCCTCAATGTTTTACAGGAACAATTTATTAAAATTTGCTTTAATTCCTGTGGAATACCTAAAAAGTTAACATTAATAAAATATGGAATGGTTTGGATAAGTAAAAGCATTTCAAAGTACCGTAATTGCCACATAAAGTCACTGTCATGTCTGTAACTGTTCAAAATGTATGGATGCAACTGAGCTTGAGGGAAACATATTATACAGACTGAATATTGGTGTGGAGTTAGCATTATATCTAAAAATAAAGGAAAAAAAGGTCTTTATTAATTTTACTGTCTAACAATATTCTCTTGTTCATCATTTGATATACTATTCTCTCTCTAAGCACACGTTTTATCACTTTCTATTTTTTTTCCCCTTAGGAAGCAGAGATGCTGAAAGGACTGTCATCATGGATAAATCAAAGGGAGAACCTGTAATTAGTGTAAAAACATCTTCTGAAAGGGTGAGAAGAGCAAATTAGTCCCATGCTGTGATGTAGGATAGCATAGGTTATCAATATCAGAGTGACGGGGGTCCTACTGCTGTTTGAAGGGAACACAGCACTCGTTCTCAATGTATACCTGCTCGCCGTCAACAATGCAGCGGTGAGCAGGTGTGATTACAACTTGCCGATCCATTCACTTAAGTGGGACAAATCCTTCGGTCCTATATCAAGAATGGAGCCTCCGAAGTGAAGGAGGGTGCACTGCTCATGCGCAGCCGCCCTCCATTCCTTTCTATGGGGTGCTGGCTCGGCTATTTCCGTCTGCTACATAGAAATGAATGGGAGTAATGGCTGCGCATGCGCGGTGCGCTCCCATTCATTTCTATGGGAGCAGCAGGGAGCTGCTCCTGGTGGTGGTCAGACCCTGGGAAACCTGGGTTCCTCCAGGCATAGCGCCCCCCGCTCCGTTCTCAATATAGGTGCGGGTCCCAGCACAATGGGGGCATATCCTAGCGATGGGAATACCCCTTTAATCAATAATACTGTTTACTTAATCAAATAGGCACCCAAAGTCCTGGGTGCTGTCATGTCCTAATATCATAATCCTAGTACAGCGCTGAAGTTCCAGAATTTAGCTAAGCTTGAGAGGAGCAGAGGCAGGAGCAGTGATATGCGCTCCAGCCTGTGTAGCATTCCCTGCGGCCCTCAGTGAAATCCGTATGGCACTGATATCTCAGCACTCTGCTCGTATTTTGATTTTTACTCTTTAATATTGGTATAGCTTCTCTAAGGCAGAAGGGATAGTTTAACTTTGAATGACAAAAGCCTTAACAGCTTAGAGGACTTGTTTTGTGGGACAAGCTGTATTTTTTTTCTACCCCATTTTGGAGTGTATTTTAAGTTTTAATTTTTTGAGTGATATGAAAAAAATTGTTTAGGGTTTTGTTTTTACAGTGAACAGTGCGGTAAAAATGACATGTTTTATTTGACGAGTCAGTATGGATCGATTATAGAAATAC
The DNA here is from genome assembly GCA_900303285.1 of Rhinella marina. Lineage (NCBI taxonomy): Eukaryota > Metazoa > Chordata > Amphibia > Anura > Bufonidae > Rhinella > Rhinella marina. The sequence continues at coordinate 68,157 of ONZH01022741.1, forward strand.
CAGATTTATACGTTACGTCTTACTACTTTACGATTATGAAAATGCTTTTTTTTAAATTTTTTTTCAAAAATTGCTGTGTCTCCATTTTCACACCATTAACTTTATTTTTCTGCCAACACAGCTCTGTGATGGCAAATAATTTCATGGAAAATTGGTTCTGTCCTCCTCGTCATAAATCCAGCACTTGCGCCACTCATCCTGTGCCCGGTGCCTGCGCACTGCTCTGCCCACTATGGGCAGAGGGGCAGGGGCTTTTAGTGCGCATGCGCCAGTCCGTTCTTCACAATCCGGCCGGGCACAGGATGAGCGGCGCAAGCGCTGGATTTGTGGCGAGTTGGACGTAATTATAATAAATGAGGGTGGGCCGCAGCAGTGGAATAGGAGGGGTTTGGAGTGTAAATCGCCCAGGGGCCTAGGCTCCATCTGCAATAAAGCCGCTTCCAGGCACTTGCACAAACTAATTAGCATAAGTTATAAAAGTATTTTTTCAGAGATATCCGTGAGGAACATGTATAATAAAGGTACCATTGTGATATATGGAAAGGAGTCTATAGCCTGATCTGAGCAGTCTATAACGCTCAGATTAGGTGAAAGACTCCCTTTAAGGTGGATAGCGATACCTCATAAGGTAGTTATTAATTAACGTTCACCGAATGTCTACTTTATGTTTGAATCATTTTGTGAAGGTCGTTTTAATTTTTTTTAGGACATTAGAAAGGCGTATATTTTTGGAAGCCACTTTTTAAAGGACCAATTGAGTTTTGAAGTCACTTTGTAGGGGTTTAAGTGTAACTTGCCAACACTGACTGTGTTATGTAAACAGAAGACGGAGTGTTGCGAAGGCTCAAAATGGGCCACTTTACAGCTATTTTTCTAATAGAAATGTGCGATTTCAGTAATTAAAGTATATTACAAAAATGGTCAGTATCACTGCCCCTACGCGTTAGAAAAAAAAGTTACACTTTTATGTAATAGTAAAAAAAACCACCCATAAATGACCCCATTTTGGAAATTACAGACCTTAAAACTGATTTTACAAGCATTGTTAACCCTTTACATTTTACATGTTTCACAAGAATTAAAGGAAAATGGAGGTGAAAGTTCTCCTGTAAGGCAGCAAAGCTTAACATCCAAACAAACCTCAATATTTATTACCCTGATTCTGCAGTTTACAGAAACACTCCATATGTGGTCATAAACTGCTGTGTGGGCACACCGAACGGCTCAGAAGGCAAAGAGCGTCATATGGCTTTTAGAGGGCAGATCTTGCTGGAATGTTTTTTTGGCGCGTCATGTTACGTTTGAAGGCACACTACACTAGAATCCCCCAAAAAATGACCCTATCTTGGAAACTGCACCCCTCAAGGAATTTTTTAAGAGGTGTGACCCCATTTAGAAACACTGGGCTGGGAAAATGAAAATTTTAATTTCTTCCAATAAAATATTGCATAAGCTCCCCGTTTTTCATTTTCACAAGGGATAATGGGAGAAAAAGCACCATAAATGTTAAGCATTTTCTCCTGAACACAGCAACACCCCATATGTAGTCGTAAGTGGCTGTTTGGGCACATGGCAGGGGTCAGAAGAGAAGGAGCGCCATATGGATTTTGGTGGAATTGTTAACGGGTGCCATGTTGCTATTGGTCAGCCTCTGGACAACAGTACAGCCATTTTCTGACGACCATACATTTTATTTTTCGCTCAACAGAGCTTTATTGTTGGTTCTATTATGGTGTACATACAACTTTTAGATTGCTTTTTTATTTAGCTTTTTGGGAAGCAGGATAAAGAAAAGGCATTAACGCTGCCATTGCAAACACTGTGTGGGGAAAAATTGCACGTTACCTTTATTCTGCTAGTCAGTACAATTAAAGGTATACCAATTTTTACGTTTTACCACTTTTACACACAGCATTTTTGAAAAAAAAATCCTGTTTGACATATTTTTCTGAGAGCCAGATTTTTTTTAAATTTCTCTGTCAATCATCTTGTGGGGATGAGTTGATTTTTTTTATTGGTAACATTTGGTACCTTTTTGATCGTTTGTGACTTTTTTTTTATTTTTGAGTCAATTTTCTTGTGTAGGGACTCGTTTTTTGCGGGATGAGGTGGTGTTTTCAGTGGTGCCATTGTGGGGTACATTATACATTTTGATTGCTCTTTTTATTTCTTTCCGACATTCATCTGCGATATTTTTATAGAGGTGGTCACTACGGATGTGGCGATGCCTTATGCCTATTTTATTTTTTATTGTACATGGCTTGATGTTAGAAATGTTTTTTTTCTTTTTACTTGAACTTTTTTTTATTTTTTAAAGTGTTGATCTGTTTGTGTTTTATGGATTTGTTCTAAGAGTGCCTAGAAGGCCAATCCATGCCCCCTTTTTTTCCCTTTTACGGGAAAATTGCTAGTAATCCTATATACCCCTGCAGTTGCGCACTGTTTATTTTATTTGTAACTGTCCTCCTTAACAGTGGCCTCCACAGCGCCCCGCTCCTCCTTAACAATAACCTCCACAGTGCCCCACCCCCTTAACCGTCACCTCCACAGTGAAGAAAAATGGCTGAGTTGTTATGGAAACCTGGTGTAAAACTGTGTATGCCAGTGAGCTGAAGGCTGCAGGACCTCCGAGCTTCTGTTGGCAAAAACGGGTTATGTGATTGTGCCATGTTTGCATTATTTTGGTACTATCTCAAGATATGTATGTGCTAGAGAGCTGAGACCTCAATGAAAACTTTCCCAGACACCTTATCTACCTATGTGCCAAACTTGGTGTGCAGTGGTTCAGGAGTTTGGATGCCTTTAGAGGATAGACGGACAAAAAGACATTGATTTTTGTAATATAGATTTATCCAATGGCTTAACTTTTGTTTAACATTATTTTAGAGTTCCAAAAGCCAAGATCGAAACTCTGAGAGTAAAGAAAAAAGAGAGATGTTATCTTTTGATAAAATTAAGAAACAAAGGGAACATGAACGCCAGAGGCAAAGAGAAAGAGAAATAAGAGAAATAGAGAGACAAAGGTATGTTGGCTCTATCATAATATACTGTAGTTGGCATTAATCAGATCAGTATATTTTTGGGTGTATGTAAAGCAAGCAGCAGATGCTTTACTATGCTTAACCATCTTTGCAATTACTTTTCAGAAATGTAAGTGAATTGTTGGTAATACCCTTGTCAGCTACAAGTATGAACTGGGTGTCTTGAAAATTCATCAGTAGTTCTATAGCTCATGTCAGGACCCCAGAGCCAACCACTGGGTTTTGGTATGCCACATAGGGACCTCTGTGCCAGATGCTATCTATAAGTTTGTCACTTGTCAACCACCCTTGTGTTTGATGTCTGTTAATGCATCAACCTGGATGTAAAAGGCACAGCTGAACAAATGACAGACCAGTGTGCCATGTAAGAGGAGTGAGGAGAGTCTGCCCCTTCTATCTACATGTCTCTTCAGTCGGTGCACAGTCCATTTTTACTGCTCCCTGACCACCTCTGTACCTTGCCAATATGTTCTACTGCCACCTCCCCTTGGCTCTGATATTGGCTTTGCCTCCACATTTAATCCCCTCAATAAATCTGTGACCAGATTTTTTTAATGATTTTGCACATGTAGGGGTTAGCCCATTAAAAGCTACCTGTATGTACACCTTTTGGGGACTCAAAATAGGTGCACTACCTGGTACTGTCCAATAAGGAGTTAACCTTTGGCAGAAAAGTTTTGTCTGCGTTGGATTTTCCTTTAGCCTCCACAATTTTGAATTTTTGTTGTTTCTTCTCAGTTGGCATTTTGACCTTCCTTTTTTTTTTTTTTTTTTTTTTTTTTTTTTTTTGTAATGTTATGTTGATTAACTTTATTAAACGGTGCATCTAACATAGTAACATAGTTTGTAAGGCCGAAAAAAGACATCCGTCCATCCAGTTCGGCCTGTTTTCCTACAAGTTGGTCCGGAGGAAGGCAAAAAAAACCCCTGTGAGGTAGAAGCCAATTTTCCTCACTTTATGGGAAAAAAGTCCTTTCCGACTCCAATCAGGCAATCAGAATAACTCCCTGGATCAACGACCCCTCTCTAGTAACTGTAACCTGTAATATTATTACCCTCCAGAAATACATCCAGGCCCTTCTTGAACTCTTTTAGTGAACTAACCACCTCCTCAGGCAGAGAGTTCCACAGTCTCACTGCTCTTACCGTAAAGAATCCTCTTCTATGTTTATGTACAAACCTTCTTTCCTCCAGATGCAGAGGATGTCCCCTCATCACAGTCATCGGGATAAATAGATGATGGGAGAGATCTCTGTACTGACCCCTGATATATTTATACATAGTTATTAGATCTCCCCTCAGTCGTCTTTTTTCTCAAGTGAATAACCCTAACTTTGATAATCTTTCTGGGTACTGTAGTCCACCCGTTCCAGTTATTACTTTAGTTGCCCTCCTCTGAACCCTCTCCAGCTCTGCTATGTCTGCCTTGTTCACAGGAGCCCAGAACTGTACACAGTACTCCATGTGTGGTCTGACTAGTGATTTGTAAAGTGGCAGGACTATGTTCTCATCACGGGCATCTATGCCCCTTTTGATGCAACCCATTATCTTATTGGCCTTGGCAGCAGCTGTCTGGCACTGGCTTCTACAGCTTAGTTTGCTGTTCACTAAAATTCCTAGGTCCTTTTCCATGTCAGAGTTACCCAATGCTTTACCATTTAGTATGTACTGGTGACTTGCATTATTCTATTTTGAGTCCTAGGCTATTAACTAGTGAAGGTAAAGGGGAGGGGGCTTTTATATGCTGATCTCCGTTGTTTTCCTGTCCCTGAAAAGGTGGGGTACTCTCCAGGTAGTGGCGTTGTGGAGGCTAAAGGAAATTCCAATTACTGGTAAGAGTAATTATCATCTTTTCAGTCGGTCTTTATTAAAAATGTTGAAACCTTTTCCCTTCACAGCTTTGAGTTTTTCTAGTGGCAGGACCTGAATGTGGCTTTAAAATATGTTTGACCTTTTAGTTATTTAGAGATATAGAGGTTATTAGATGGCTGGAAAAAAGTGGAAGTACCAGTCAAACAGCTAGACACACAGTTAATCCTTTGTGACACAATGATTCAATATGTTTAATAAAGACCAATTGAAAAAATTATTTTTAGCCCAAAATGAATAAAATGCATTCATAAAAGAAATTTTCCCCTCTAAGGTGTAAATAACCTTTTAAGGACTGGGACAATTTTCATTTTTGCATTTTCAATTTTTAATTCTGGCCTTTTTGATGCCATAACTTTTTTTTTTTTTTTAATGCCATATGAGGGCTTATTTTTTGTGGAAAAGTTGTACTTTCTAATGGCTCCATTTTATGTTGCATACAATGTAGTGCTAATCTGGAAAAAAAATTCCAAAAAGGGTGTAATTGAAAAGAGTGCAATTCTGACTTTTTTGTTTTCTTTTTACAGCATTCCCCTATGCCAGGGATGGCCAACCTGAGGCTCTCCAGCTGTTGCACAACTACAACTCCCAGCATGCCCACACTGCCTACAGGTATCAGCCTATAGCAGGGCATGGTGGGAGTTGTAGTTTTACAACAGCTGGAGAGCCTCAGGTTGGCCATTCCTGCCCTATGCGTTAAAACTAATGTTACCTTCAGGGCTCATGTACATGGCTCTTGCCCGTCCGTGCTCGTATTGCAGCCTGCAAACAGTGGGTCCGCAGTATAAAGGTCCAGGATTTCTGTACGTGCCTCCACACGTCTGATGCAGATCATGGGCCCCATTCTACAGAATGGATCCAATTCTGCAGTCAGCGGTCAGTGCTCGTGCATTGCGGACCACAATTTGCAGTCTGAAACACAGGCATGGCCGGCATGCGGTCGCATGCATGAGGCCTTATTCTGCAGATCATTGCAATTACAACAATACCACGTTTTATATAGTTTTTGTTCTGTTAAATTAATTTAAAAAGATAACTGAAAAAAATTCTTTGCTTTTTATTGCTTTGCTTTTTTTTCTTAATTCCTTTTTTTTTTTTTTTTGGGAGGTGTAGTGTCAGAATATCAAATCGTCCATTTTGATTTTTCCCTCCATTACATAGTTTGTCGTATGGGATAAAAACATTTAGATTTTAATAGTATGAACATTTTGGGGCTTGCCGATGCCAGTTATCTTTTTTTTATAATTGGTAATTTTTATTTTAAATATACAGAAACTGTTGATTTTTTTTAAAAGTAACTTTTTTTTTTTTTTAACACGTTTGTCCCCCTAGGGGACTTGAACATGTGATGATCAGATTGCTTCTCCCATATTCTGAAATGAATTGCCATTCGCAACCATTAAGAGATTAATTATGTTTCTATGGAGCATTGCCACAGGCAGGGTTTCATAGAAGCATTGCTGTAGCAGGCTTTGGATGGCCGAGGCTGCCATAACAACCAAACTGCTCTCTCAACCTTGGCGTGTGGGGGAGGCGTTCGGGATCAGAGAAGTGCATCGATCCCGGGGATTTCACCACTCGGGTACCATGGTCGCAATTGATCACGTCATCTGAGGTGTTAAGGCTTCTGAGCGGGTGCCATGATGAGGCCCTGGACTTCCACCATATATGTACAGTGGTCTTGACTGTTTCTTGGACTGTTTAAAATATTTTCGACTTCTGCTTCCTCCTCCCATCCTCCATGCATATATATTCTCAAGCGATGTCTCAATATACCTCTCCTGGTGCGCTTCTGGAGCTCTGGCTTCCTAGGGTATTTTCCATTGCCAAGGACTCCATATAACTGCGAACACCAAAACTACTTTCCGTTATAAAGTAACATTAACCCATATACACGAATAACAACAAAACCAATAAGGATATGATGTTGGGTAGTAAAAAAAAAACAAAAAAACTTTATAATCACACAGTAAACATGATTAAATACTTCATTTTATTGTCTTAACTAATAATTCTCAGCATGATTAGCAAGCACAAACAAATTAAAAATTGTTAAAAACAAATCAATTTTGGTGGTCTGACAGCAGGGTAGTGCATAGGTGGCAGTATGGCCACGGCACAACTAGTATAGCTGTGAGGATAACTGTTTACACAAAGGCAATGTGACCCAATTTACATACAAATTCAGCTAGTTAGTTAACAGAATAAACAGGTAAGAAGTAGTGTTGAGCAAGCACCTCTGTGCTTGGGTGCTCTGGCCGAGCACTAGGGGTTGCTCAAGTGCTTGGCCGAGCACCCGAGCATAATGTTAGTCAATGGGACTAAACCAGGCACCCCCCGCTTGGAAGAGGGGAGGGTGTCTGGTTAATAGAAAAACTTCAGAATCGCGACTTCTCTTCTTTTACTCCTTTCACTTGTAAAAGTATGCTAATTAACTGAATTTGTACGCATTAGCGCACAATGCGTACGCATTAGCATACAAATGCGAACGCATTAGCATACAAAATCGTACGCATTAGCGTACAATGCGTAGCATTAGCATACAAATTAGTACGCAGTGAATGCCAGTACTCTCCTGCACGTTTATTCGCTGCGTAGCTGCGAACAAACGTGCATGGAAGAGACTCGAGTATTGTGCTCGAGTACATTCGGTGTTCAGCCGGACCCGAGCATAGGCATGCTCGGCCCAACAGCGAGTTCGGCCGAGCATGCTCGCTCAACACTAGTAAGAAGCAGTAATCCTATCAACAAAATAGAAGTAATCCCGCACCAAGTCAGGCCTTATTAGTTTTGTCCATATTACTGTAATCCCTGCTCTGTAGCATTAAAGAGAACCTGTCAGCACAAAATATGCAAAGACATCTTCAGGCTGCAGATTATAGAGCAGGAGAATCTGAGCAAATTGATACACAGTTTTGTGGGAAAAGATTCAGTAAAATTTAATTTATGGCTTTGCATCTTCTGAGTTCATTTGTATATGGGGGCTGCTTGTACTGCATTTCATATTGACCGGATCTTTTAGGGCTCTACCATATTTTTTCTGGCTTTTTTTTTTGGATAGTCTATTTTACTTTTGGATTGCTAAATGTCTGTTTAAATACCTGGAGTTAACTGCCTTTAAAGGGGTTGTCTCACTGCAAATATCATGTAGACAAAGTTAAAGGGGTTGTCCGGGTTCAGAGCTGAACCCGGACATACCCTTAATTTCACCCAGGCAGCCTGCCTGATGTTAGCATCGGAGTATCCTATGAGGCTTCCGCCCAGCAGTGAGCCCGGTGACGTCACCGGCACTGATGGGCGGGCTTTAGCGCTGCCCTAGCCAGTAAAACGGCTAGGGCAGCGCTAAAGCTGGCCCATTACAGCCGGTGACATCACCGAAAACAGGAACACAAGAGCACACACAAGTACGCATGTGGATCAACTTCTGTCCTGGTCACATCATATCTGTGCTGCAGCTGTGACTAGAATCCCTGGAAACAAGCAGTGTATAATGTGATGGAAAAAGAGACAATATGACAATACATAGTAAGTGCTTTGTATTAAAGAGGTTGTCCGATCCCAAAATCAAAATTCTTTTTATGTGCTCCTAACACCCCTCACCATGCATACATATGCCCCCAATACCTGTTTTTCATGTCTGAGCTTCCCCCTTGGAAGACATCACATTATCCTGGCAGATCTGTTTACTTTCTCCCCTTCCGTACTTTCTTCCCTATCCCGTTTTGTTGAATACATAACTTTATTGATACACAAGCCTGGTTGCACTGCACAGAGATAAGTCACAGGCTGGACACGCCCACCACACTGCTCTGTCTGCAGCAGCTACACCCACTATAACTCCTGTGTCCATGTTGCTACATCCAGACATGAATCTACTTCTCACTCAGTGTCTACATCCCATCACTAGCGGTCCACAGGCTCTGCCCTCACTATCTCCAGAGTGTAATAAACAGCTGGAATCAGCAAGCACATCCAATCATATCTGTGTCTTATCCTTTCCTGTGTGATACAGCCTGCTGAGCTGTGTATCTAATCCCATCACTGACTGTCCACAGGCTCTTCCCTCACCATCTGCAGAATGTAATAAACAGCTGGAATCAGCAAGCGTATCCAATCAAATCTGTATCTAATCCTATCCTGTATGTGTGCCTGATACACATCCTGTTGTGTGTGATACAGCCTGCTTAAGTGTGTATCAAATCCCATCTTGTATGATACAGCCTGCTGAACTGTGTATCTAAACCCTTATGCACACGACCGTATCCATTTTGTGATCACATTTTTTGCTGTCCCATTGAGTTCTATGGATTCGAGGTTCTCATTTTAAGGACCAGAATAGGACGTGTTCTATCTTTAGAACACACTGATGACGTCCATGTGCTTTCCACATCCGTATGTCAGTTCTGCAAAATATAGAACATGTCCTATTCTGGTCCTCATAATGCTGATCTAAAACCCATAGAACTCAATGAGACTGCAAAAAAATGTGAATTACACACGGACAGTATCCTTATTTAGTGGATCAGCGACTTGCAGGCCCCAAAATGGATATGGTTCTGTGCATGAGCCCTATCGCTCATACCGAGCGTCCATAACAGCGATATCCACAGTTCTTCCCACACCAGCGACGTCCGCGGCGCCCCCACACATGCATAGCAATACGCCTCTGTGGCTGATCGCTATGCTGTCACTCCTGCACAGCGCTTACATCTCAGGCTTCACATAGAAGCCTATACTATGTGGAGACTGACGGCCGGGCAGCAGGCAGTCCCGCACATGCGCACTAGTATTCAGCCTAGTGCGCTGTGAAGATGGCCGACGCTTTCTCCAGCAGGAGGCAGTGACGTGACTCGTGACAATCCATCTACTGGAGAAAGGAAGAGAAGACAGGAAGAGAAGATGGACTTCAGCCGGAAGACAGAAAATCCATCTGGAGGGACCACGTGTCCGAGAGGCGGATCTCCGAACTGGCCACTAATCTTCCCTACACAGGTTAGATTTATCCAGCAATTCTAGGTTAAGGACGGAGAACCCCTTTAACCTAATCTACATAATAAATGCTATTTGCCGAAGTGAGACAACCCCTTTAACCCTTAGAGGATCTTGCGATATTGCGTTTTCATTTTTCACTCCGTCTTTTTTGTAGCAAAATTAACCTGTTACCCTTAATCTCCAGGTCAGTATGATTACAACGATACCACATTTGTGTAGTTTTTCTTTCGTTTAACCCTCAGGATACCGGAGGTTTCTTCTTTTTTGCGTTTTCATTTTTCTTCCCTATCTTCCTTCAGCCATAACTTTATTTTTCACAGAACTGTATGAGGGCGTATTTTTTGTAGGACATGTTGTACTTACTAATGCCACCATTTAAAATTCCACCGTTTTACAGGTTTTGTTCCCACGGCATTCAGTTTGCGGCACAACTGACCCGTGCCCTTCATTCTCTGGGTCAGTACGATTACAACGATACCACATATGTATAGGTTTTAAATAGTAAAATATAAAAATAAATTTAAAGTTTGAGAAAAAAAATTTTTACCTCACCATATCTACTGAACTGTGTGGGGGCTCTCTTTTTTTTTTTTTTTTTTACGGGACAATCTTTAGTTTTTAGTGATACCATTTTGGTGTGTGGTACTTGAATACATTTTATTACATTTTTATGGGTAATAGAAGCGATGAAAAAATGGTAAATTGGTCATTTTGACCCTTTTTTCCATTATGCCATTTGCCGTATTTGAAAAATATTTTTATATTTTAATAGTACAGACATTTTTGGGCATGGTGATACCCATGATGATTATATTTTTTATCTATGTATTTTTTTTTTCTACGGAAAGATGGGGGATTTAAGCTTATACTTTTTAATTGTTTTTATATATTTAACTGTTTTTTTAACCTTTTTTTTATTTTGAAGCTCATATTTGAGCTTACAAATCCATTTTTTTTTATTCTGAAAAGTCATGGATTTACATCCATTAATTGGTTAGAATTGCTCATTTCTTATGTTGGCCTGCCACCTGCTGGACAAAATAAGAATTGCAGCTTCAATACCCTTAGGCCCCATTCACACAACCGTATTGAATGGGGCCGTATCGATCCGCAAAATTGCGGAATAGATGCGGCCCCATTCACCTCTATGGAGCTGGGAGCCGCACGGACAAGTATAGGCATTTTCAATGGGGCCGCCCGGCGTGTGTTCCGAGTGCTGCGGAACACACGCCGGGCGGCTCCCGTATATTTGCCGGTCCGCAATAATGCAGACCCGCAAATATACGTTCATGTGAATGGACCCTCAGTCTCTTCAGCGAGACCTAGGATATGGAATTCAATTACCGGCTTCCTCATTGGCCACAGAGGATGGTGTTTTTTTTTTTGTTTGTTTTTTTTTTACCCTTTAGATTCTGGATCTCACTTGATCACGGCATCTAAAGGCTGTAATGACCTCGATCGGCATTATTGCCTGGTCATTAGCTGTGGGTATCTGCTGTTTGAAACAGCGGAGACCCTCCGGCCATGATGCCCCTTGCACGAGCCAGCGGGCGCCATGTTTGTACTTCACTCCAGTGCTGTAGATGTATAAATACTGACAAAAATTTTTTAAAATCCTTTAAAAAATTCAACACACTATTCTGACCCCATAACTTTTGTAGTTATGTGTACGGAGCTGTGTGAGGGCTCATTTTTGCGAGGCTTTCTGTACTTTTCAATGATACCATTATGAAGTGTGTGACTTTTTGGTCCCTTTTTTAAAAAATATAATAAAATTTGGGTCTTTGAAGTGACACATGGTTAATTGGTTGTTTTTTTTTTTCTGTTACGACATAGGCTGTATAGCATCACTATTGTTATATTTTAATAGTACGGGCAGGGCTGTGGAGTTGGAGTCGGAATCGGTGTCCTTTTTGGTGGAGTTGGACTCTGTATAAAATGGACAGACTTAGACTCCAAAAATATATAATAAATTGGTACATTTAGTTCACTGCATATGTGCTGAATATATTTTCATAAGAATCTGGGAAAATGATGAAATGTCCTATTCCTGAACGAAGGATCTAGGCTTTTAGTTCAGATGAATGTGTGCTGCCCTTTATGTAGATGCTCAGATGATCAGAGTTAAAAGACAATGGGAAGGAATGGCTGCACTCATCTCATATTTACTAGAGAAAACAGGATTAAAGGGGTTTTCTCACTAGTTACAAAGATTAGCTTTAAACACAAAGGGACAGTTAAAAAAAGACATTTTCTAAATACAGTGGTCAGTAGATTTTACTTTAGTCATGAACTATAGACCGTTCAGCAGGTATCTCACTGTACACAGGTTTCTATGGTAACCGGCAAGCCAGAAAGACTGTTATCTGATTGGCTGAGAGCAGTAAAGAATGATGGGACTGAGCTCTGAGTGATTACCTGCAGTAAGCAAAATGTCCAAGTGTTGTGAGGACTGAGAAGCATGGCTTTACCTGTAATTGTGTTAGAGATCACAATCTCCTGCTCTGTCAGAGTAAGTTAATATATGCTAATAACTGCTGGAGAACCACCCACAGCCCGAGGAGACTGAGTGCAAACTGCCAGTCTTTGCCCTGCGCTAATTAGCGCAGGGTAAAGGAGGGCATCGGAGCATGAGATGCTCCGATGCCCTAGTCAGGAGGGCTGCCTGGGTGAAAGTAAGGGTAGGTCCGGGTTCAGCTCTGAACCCAGACAACCCCTTTAATTATGTAGCTCTCAACCTTTAGAACATGTTACCACTGCCACAATTGGCCTGGCTTTTGATTTCATTTGTTTTACAACTTTCTTAAATGAGAAACATGTGAAAAGACTAATACTATTCAGACTACAGATGAGCGAACCACTCGCAAATTTTTGTAAAAGTTTGATTTAGGCAGAAATGAAGGTGCTCCAGTTGCCCTAAACATTGGTATATGTATTGTAGGGCTGCATCTATCGATTATTCTAAGAATCAAGTATTCTACCTATTAATACAGCGATTAATCGGGTATTCTAATAAGAAAACACTAATTAAAAGAACTTTTTCTATAAAAACTCATCAGCCCCCCCCCCCATGCCATCGGTCCCCTGTGCCATCAGCTCCCCCTCCCCTGTGCCATCAATTACCCCTCCTTCAGTGCCATGAGCTTCCCCCAGTGCCATCAGAAAATAAAAAGATTTAAAAAAAAAAAAGTGTTATCAAGTGTAAAGCAGATAACAGCAGATAAAATGTTTGGTGGCATGTTTCCTTTAAAAGTATTCTTTATTTAGTATTGAATCTTCATTTTTATTCCCTATTGTGGTAACAGAGAGCGGGATAAAAGAGTACGAGAGCGCATCATCATCGCTCGTGAAAGAGAAGAGCGAGAGAGACTACGACGAGAACGCGTAAGACTTGAGTTTGAGAGGGAACGTCTTGAAAGAGAACGTATGGAGCGTGAGAGACTGGAAAGGGAACGAATGCGAATAGAGGAAGAAAGGAGGATTGAACAGGATCGTATCCAGAGAGAGCGAGAGGAGCTTCGTCGCCAGCAAGAATGTCTTCGCTATGAACAGGATCGCAGATCGGGGGTCAGGAGGCCCTATCATACAGATTTCAGGTGAGCCCTTTAATTTTTTTTTTTCGTTCTTGTACAGCAGAGGTCGGCACTTTAAAAATGGGGCCCGCTCGTGCATGCAGTGAGCAACATAGCCGCCATATTTCTGCTGTTTCAAACAGACCAGGAGCCATAAAGCCTCATTCACACATCAATGCTTTGGTCAGTGATTTCCATCAGTGATTGTGAGCCAAACCCAGGATTGAAGACTCCAAAGACATAAGGTATAAGGGAAAGATCTGCACCTGTCCTGTGTTTAGAGCCGCACCTGGTTTTGGCTCAAAATCACTGATGGAAATCGCTGACCAAAATACTGACGTTTGAATGAAGGATAAGGCTGATCTCATACATTTAATCCCTCAGAGCTCAAATGTGACCATGGCATCTGAGCGCTGCAGAAGCGTGGGCCGTGCACTTCCGCTCCCATAACAGGTTTCCCTGGCTGAGACAGGTGAAACTGTAATATCCCAATGATGGCTGAGACCCTCAAGTAGGCTCAGATACCCATCACTGTGACATACCAATACAGCCGTGCTGGTGGCAACACTGTATTGGTGTATAGTAAGTTGTCTGTTCTGTTCTCATTTTTATTAATTAAAAAAAATAAATACCTGGGTAGTGTCTTGGAGGCTCTGGGTCCCCCTTCCATTACAGCACTTGTCTTTAAAGTGCTTCCCTGAAGTCCCCTGGTTCCATACTAAAGTCGAGCTGCAGGAATAAAATGGCCTCACACAAATTCATCGGGTGCCTCTTATAGGCTGCTGCATCCTGGCATAGGCTGGAAACATAGCACTGACATCTCCGCTTCCAATAGATCTCTGGCATCTGATGTCAAATCTGGGAAACGGAGCGGCATACTCACTTACCTGGAAGTACGCATCTAGGAATCGACGTCTGCTTTCAGAAAGACCAGCGAGAAAGCCACAGAGCTTCTGACCTGAGGTCTGATGGAGTACATTTCAGGTCCAGAGCTACACCTACAGAGCTCTGTTCTCCAGTCCCAGATTGGGGAACATCGTTAGCAGCAACGGGTGTATAATGCATCTGTATAAATATATATACACTACAGTGATCCCTCAAGATACAATGGCCTCAGGATACAATATTTTCAACATACAATGGTCTTTTCTGACCCATCGTAAGTTGAAACTAGACTCAACATACAATGTCTCAGACACAGATCCAATCAACATCACTTCTCTGGTAAAATAGCTGGATTACATGCTATTTAGTAGCTATTCCTGACTGATAGATGTAAGGACTTGTTTTATCTGTCTTATTTTTTTTTAAATCTTCATTTTCTCTTATCTTGGATGACATTTTGGGGCTTTGGAACTGATTACTCAACTTACAATGGTTTCAACTAGAGATGAGCGAGCATGCTCGGCCGAGCGTACTCGGGAGAAATTTTCGAGTAGTAGCGTACGCATCTTCTAATCTGTATGCTAATGCGTACGCATCTTGTAATTTGTACGCATTAACGTATGCGCTACTACTTGAAAATTGCTCCCGAGTACGCTGGACCGAGCATGCTCGCTCATCTCTAGTTTCAACATACAATGGTCATCCTGGAACCAATTAATATTGTATCTTGAGGGACCACTGTACTCACAAAAAGTTAGGGATATCAGACTTTCAGATGAAATTCGGGTAACCCAGTCTCCAGCAGCCGTTCCCTAATGATGCGACCTCGATGAACTGGTGCATTGTCGTCCATGAAGATGAAATTAGGCCTGCGCTGTTCATGCAAAGGCACAATGACTGGATTAATTATGTTATTCAAGTAGTGTGGGCTTGTCACTGTACTGTTGACAAATTATAGGTTAGCTCTGTATTGACTAGACACACCTGCCCACCAATAGCTCGTCTGTTGACAACAGTGGCTGATGCATAGCGCTCTCCGTGACATCTCCAACATCATTGGCGGCCATCATTTTTGCTCAACGTGAATCGACTTTCATCAGTGAACAGCACAGAGGCCCACTGATCCCTTGTCCAGCAAGACAATGATGCCTGTGCCTGGTGGTTGGGCCAGGTATCGTTGCAGGTCATCTAGCACCACGCAGACCACGCTGATGTAAACAGTTTGAGATTGTATGACATGAAAACACTTGGGTGCCTTTCAACTCCCTTAAGTGTGTTGGGAGTTGTGTGGATGTCAGGGGGTCCAGAACCTACACAAGTTACACAAGGGTTAGTGGTTCCAGCATTACATTGCCTATTTCTGGTAAGGAAACCAGATGGATTTTACTGCACAACAATAAGCCTAAAAAACCTGAACAAATATGTAATTTGCAGAAAATTCAAGATGGAGTCTGTAAATTCCACATTTCCGCTGATAAACAGAAATGCGTTAGTGTGCAGCCGACTTAAGACGCATATTATCATGTCCTCATTCAACTACAGTCTCAAAAGCATCTGAGATTTGCTCTCAAAGATTCAGCAGGAAAAGTACACTGCTCAAAAAAATCAAGGGAACCCTAAAATACCACAGCCTACATCTCAATGATTGAAATGTTGCAAATCTTTATTCATTACATAGTGGAATGTGTTGAGAACAAAAAAACACAAAAATGATCAATGTAAATCAAAATTCAAGGGTTATTCGGGTAAAGTTACTTAATTTTTGAAAAACTGCATTAAGGCCCAACCAGAACCCATACCTATACATATAACCAGAGCTTCATTTTACTTTGCAGTACATTTGTGTAGCTCCTGTGTGAGCCTGCAACACACTGAGAATATCATGGCGCCTGATCTTCCCTTTCCCACAATCCCTAGCTTTCTTGCTGTGAGTTTGTGCTTATTAATGTGTTGATTGGCTGCTTGATATTCCTGTCCAGTCACGCCCCCTCTACTCAGTAATCAGCAGCACACTAACATTTAGCTAGAGAATTGATAGCAACCTAACAAAGGCTCAAAACTACAGGTCGATGCCATGGTAACTTATGAGGAAACACAGTGGGTAGCAGAGGAAGAAAACTACCTTTATAACTACTAAACAGTAAATATGTGAAATTTACATTATATTAGGTAATTATTGATGATGAATTAGTTTAAAACAGAAGTTATATTTATAGTAACCGGAATACCCCTTTAATATCCCATGGAGTTCTGTATTTGGAATCATACTCAAAATCAAAGTGGAAAATCAAATTTCGGGCTGATCTTATTTCAGTGGAAATGCCTCAAGACATAGAAATGAGGCTCAATAGTGTGTGTGGTCTCCACATACCTGCATGACCTCCCTACAATGCCAGAGCATGTTCCTGATGAGGTGGCGGATGTTCTCCTCAGGGATCTCCTCCCAGACCTGGATTAAAGCATCAATCAACTCCTGGACAGTCTGTGGTGTAACGTGGCATTGGTGGATGAAACTAGACATCATGCCCCAGATGTGCTGGATTGGATTCAGTTCTGGGGAACGAGTAGGCCAGTCCATAGCATCAATTCCTTCATCTTGCATAAACTGCTGACACACTTCAGCCACATGAGGCCTAGCATTATCGTGCATCAGAAAGAAACCAGGGCCCACTGAACCTGCATATAGTCTCACAATGGGTCTGAAGATCTCATCCCTGTACCTAATGGCAGTCGGGGTACCTCTGGCTAGCACATGGAGGGCTGTGCGGCCCTCCAAAGAAATGCCTCCCCACACCATTACTCACCCACTGCCAAACCGGTCATGCTGGAGGAGGTTGTTGCAGGCAGCAGAACGTTCTCCATGTTGTCTCCAGACTCTGTCACATGTGCTGAGTGCAAACTAGCTCTCATCTGTGAAGAGCACAGGACGCCAATGTCAAATCTGCCAATCTTGGTGTTCTCTGGCAAATGTCAATTGCCCTGCACTGTGTTGGGTTGTAAGCGCAACATCGACTGGTGGACTTCGGGTCTTCAGGCCAGGAGTTTCTGACAGTTTGAGCAGACACCTGAATGTTAGTGGCCTAATGGAGGTTATGCACTGCTCCTCCTGTTCCTGCTTGCACAAAGGAGGAGGTAGCGGTCCTGCAGCTGAGTTGTTGCCCTCCTACGGCCCCCTCCACATCTCTTGGAGTACTGGCCTTTCTCCTGGTATCTGCTCCATGCTTTGGACACTGTGCTGACAGACACCGCTAACCACCTTGCCACAGCTCGCATCCATGTGCCATACTGGATGAGCTGCACTACCTGAGCAACTTCTATGGGTTGTAAACACTGCCTCATGCTTACCTCTAGGGGTGAGAGCAATGACAAAATACAAAACTGACCAAAACAACAGCCAAAAAGGATAAGAACAGAGAAATGGTCTGTGGTCACCACCTGCAGAACCACTCCTTTATAGGGGTTGTCTTGCTAATTGCCCATCATTTCTACCTGTCTGTTCAATTTGCACAACAGCAGGAGAAATTGATTCACAATCGGTGTGGCTTCATAAATGGTCAGGTTGATTTCACAGAAGTCCTATCAAGGCTGCGGTTCTCCCTGTTGCTTGTGCACCTTTTCCTACCACCTTTTTTCCTTCCACTCAACTTTCCATTAATATGCTTTGATACAGCACTCTGTGAACAGCCAGCTTCTTTAGCAATGAACTTTTGTGGCTTACCCTCCATGTGGAGTCTGTCAATGACAGCCTTCTGGACATCTGTCAAGTCAGCAGTCTTCCCCATGATTGTGTCGCCTACTGAACCAGACTAAGGGACCTTTTTAAAGGCTTAGGAAGCCTTTGCAGGTGTTTGGGGTTAATTATTCTAATTTTGTGAGATAATGAATTTGGGGTTTTCCTTAGCTGTAAGCCATAATCAACATTAACATAAATAAACACTTGAAAAAGTTACTCATTTACTATTTTTTACTCAGTTACTATTTGCTCATATTTGAGCTTTAAAATAATCACAAAAAAATAAAAAAATGTTAAAAAATATAAAAGTTCAAATCACCCCCCTTTCCGTATAATTAAAAAATAAATACCTAAATAACAATAAATATAGACATCATGGGTATCACCGTGACCGAAAACGCCCGTACTTTTAAAATATAAAAAAAATTCCAATACGGCGAATTGTGTGGCGGAAAAAAGCGTCCAAATGGCGATTCGCTGTTTTTTTGTCGCTTTTTTTTTTTTTTTTTAAAATTAAATAAAAAGTGATCAAAAAGTCACACACCCCAGAATGGTATCAATAAAAACTTCAGATTGCCCCGCAAAAAATTAGCCCCCATACAGCTCCATACACATAAATACCAAAAAGTTATAGGGGTCAAGATATGACAAAAAGCCAACTTTATAATTATTTTATCACTATCAAAACGCAGGAAAAACTATACATATTAGGTATCGTCGGATTCGTACTGACCAGTAGAATAAAAGTAACTGGTCAGTTTTAATGAACATGGAACGTTGTAAATAAGAAACCCGTAGAACTGTAGCGGAATAGCGTTTTTTTTTTGCAATTTCACCCAATTTGGAATTTTTTTCCCGCTTCCCACTACACCATATGCAATATTAAATGGTGGCGTTGGAAAGTACAACTTGTCCTGCAAAAAACAAGCCCTCATCCAGCTATGTGAACAGAAAAACGCAAAACGAAAACGCAAAGCCGAAAAAACCTCCAGTACTGAAAGGGTTAATCAAGAAAACCAAATGCCAATTATTGAAAACAAAACAAAAACTGTTTGTTTTCAAAGTACCATGTTAGTGAATATGGTTTAA
The DNA here is from genome assembly GCA_900303285.1 of Rhinella marina. NCBI lineage: Eukaryota > Metazoa > Chordata > Amphibia > Anura > Bufonidae > Rhinella > Rhinella marina. The sequence continues at coordinate 87,338 of ONZH01022741.1, forward strand.
CAAATCACATTCAAACGTAGTTTAAAAATTCTACAGTACCCTGTATTCAAGACATTGAGATTTTAAATTCTGGAGCATGTCATGTATTGCAGGACGCTGCTGAATTTCAGCATGAATTTCATTCACTTCAGTGAGTAAAAAACATGGCTCAGTCCACATTAAAATCTGCATGTAACACATGGTAGTTTCATTTATTTATATTATATATATATATATATATATATATATATATATATATATATATAATTTTTTTTTTTTTTTTTGCTAATATATTTACCACCCGAAGTGGACTTTGATCAGAGTTTCCTCCTGCTTCGTGGTAACGAATACATTTTCCCTGAAATGGCGGTAAAAATAAAGATACCTCACTCATTTGAGCCCGAAGAGCCCGCCGCAGCAATCTTGCTTGAAGACCCCACACAAAATCTAGTGTGTGGGGGCTGAACTGGCACAGGAGGAGGATGAGGAGGAAGACATAAACTACCAGGAATTCTATACAGAATTAGGTGGTTTATCTGCCAAAGCGACAGGAGAGGGGCATGAGGAGCTAGATGACGATGACACAGATGACCCCACAGACCGTGGGAGTATGCAGTGGAGATGGAGGCAGGGAGTTCCTTGCGTAAACGACCAGATGCATTCTGAGTTGCTTGCGTAGTGACAGCTGCGTTACCACCATTCAATCATCCAGAGGGATGACTGTTGGCTCTCCACAATGTTAGACCCCCGCTTCCATCAGCAGCAACTTAAGTCTTGGTTGATCCTGGGAGTAATTCTGATTGCCTGATTGGAGTCAGGAAGGAATTTTTTTCCCTAAAGTGGGGAAAATTGGTTCCTACCTCACAGGGTTTTTTTTGCCTTCCTCTGGATCAACTTGTAGGAAAACAGGCCGAACTGGATGGACAGATGTCTTTTTTCGGCCTTATAAACTATGTTACTATGTTACCATGCACCGTGCGTGATCTTGCACTAGATCAACCCTAGATCAAGCAACCCTTTCATGCTCAATAGATAAGTACAATAGTTTTTTTTTTTAAATTAGAAACTTCTTAATATTATATTAATTTCATTGACGGGGGTGCGACACAATCACCTGCTACTTACAAAGAAATTCGCTTTGTCACAAAACGAATATTTTTGTAAAATTTAGAGAATCAGACGAATTGAGCTTGGATGTAAACAATGAATAGGAGGCAGCGCTGGTAGGGCGCGCGCCTCCTCTTCAAACAGCTGATCGGCGGGGGTGACGGGTGTGGGACCCCTGCCGATCTGATATTGATTACCTTTTCTGAGGTTAGCTTACAGAGTGTGCAAGTGTGTTATAGTTAATAAATAGGGGAATGTATATTTAATTTTAACACTTAAGGTCTTTGCCCGCCAGGCTGTAAGGGAGCAGGACGGAAAGAAACCCGCAGCTCCTGCACAGCCCATCTCTACTATACTAATAGAAGACGGATGGCCCTTAGCAATGCTCATTTTGGAGAGCGCTGCTAAGGGACATTTCAGCCCTTTTCCGTTTTCTACTAAAAATTTTCCCTAAATAAAGTATATTACAAAAATGATCCCTGTCCCCACACATTAGCAAAAAAAACAGCAGTTACGCTTTAGAAAGATTAAAATAGACAAATCACCAAGTCCAGATGGTGTATACCCCCATGTTCTTAGAGAATTAAGTAATGTCATTTCTGATATTTTAGGACTCTATACAGACAGGTAGTGTTCAACAGAATTGGTGCCTAGCAAATGTGGTGCCAGTGTTCCAAAAGGGGTCAAAAACAGAGCCCTGAAACTATAGGCCAGTAAGTCTAACACCTGTCATGGGTAAACTGTTTGAAGATTTTCTAAGGTATGTTATCCTGGAGTATCTAAATGAAAATAAGTGTATAACACTCTATCGGCATGGCTTCATGAGGGATCAGTCCTGTCAAACTAATTTAAATAGCTTCCATGAGGATTTAAGTTCTAGAATTGACCGACATGAGTCAATGGATGTCATATATCTTGACTTCGCCAAAGCATTTGATACTGTGCCACACAAAAGGTTGGTACATAAAATGAGAATACTTGAACTGAGGGAAAATGTGTGTATGTGGGTAAGTAACTGTCTTAGTGATAGAAAACAGAGGGTGGTTTTCTATCACAAACAGAGGTCCTTTTTTGCAGACAGTTGTGTAAAGTAATTAACTCAAGAGGACAGGATAATGCTATAGATGGATCTGGATAGATTGGAGACTTGGGCAGAGAAGTGGCAAATGAGGTTTAGCCCTGATAAATGTAAAGTTATGCACATAGAAGGAAAAATAAAAGGAACCAGTACATACTAAATGGTAAAACGCTGGGTAACACTGACATGGAAAAAACCTGGAATTTTAGTGGCCAGCAAACTTAAAAGGGCTATCCAACCCCTATAATAACCCCCCTCTCCCCCCCAACATGCCCAGGCGCCTCATGATATAGATTAAACTTAACTGGACCCTGGCACCTGTGTCGCTCCTGATGCCTGCACGGCCACCGCTGCATCTCCCTGTCGTGCGGATCAAAACATCCGGCGACTGGATGGGGGATCAGCCAATAGCAGGCCACAACAGGGATGAGCCTCCCTATTGTCACCCGCGATTGGGGGTGGCTTGGGCATTGGGGGGGGGGGGTCATTAAAAGGGGTTATCAAACCCCTATAATTGTAGAAACCATTGTTGGGCAGCTGCTGCCAAGGCCAGTAAGATTATGGGGTCCAACAAAGGAGGCATAGATGCATGTGAGGAGAACATTGTCTGCCACTTTACAAATCACTAGTCAGACCGCACTTGGAGTATTATGTACAGTTATGAGCTTCTGTAAACCAGGCAGGCATAGCAGAGCTGGCGATTGTTCAGAGGAGTGCTATTAAAGTAATTACTGAAATGGGTGGATTACAATACCCAGAAAGGATTATTTGGGTTTAGAAAAAAGAATAACTGAGTGACGATCTATTAGCTCTAATGATGTGGTCAAAGCAAGGGTTAAGTCGGCTCAGGAAAACCACCACAGAGACACAGGTGTTCTCTTCAGATGACTTCAAACTTTATTTTAGCAAACATGTATTTATATATCAACAGCATATCATAATGGTTGTAGGCCAAAAAGCAGGTAAACTCTCCCAAAAGTGAAGACAAAACATTCGGCATTGAATTTAGCATTGTATTCTACAGATTATCAGAGAATATGGGAGGGGAAGATCCCATTGTGGAGAGAAAGGGACAAGATGGAGTCTATATGATTTCCTTCACAAATCCCCCATTGTGTGGTTGATTTTGGACCCAACCAGGTACGTTACCTGGCGCTAGCCACCAAGTCAAGAATGAACTATGGGATTCATCTTTTTCCCCAGATGGGGCCAACAACCATTTCCACAATGTACTGAACTCCATGTGAACCATACCCATTTGGTAGGAAATATCTTTACTTCTCCTCTTACAGTTTGCTCATGGCCTGAAAACCTACTTTTACTGTTGCATATGTGATTAATATGACCATTACTACTGGTATTATACCTTGTAAAATTCCCATAAACCACCCACCAAGTCCTCAAAACCAGTTTGCTGGATTCAGGAATGAGAAGCTGTCTCCCCAACATCTTTTTCCAAACGCTAAGCACTAAGCAGGAGCAGGAGGGAACCCCACCTCTCAGGGACAGGAAACAACGTGGAGAATCAAATTAAAAAAGGCCTCCTCCTTTAACTGTGGCCTCTACCGCTGGCTGCCCCTTTAACTGTGACCTCCACAGCAGCCTGCCCATTTAACTGTGACCTCCACAGCAGCTAGAGTGGCCACTGTCTTCACCCCAGAAAGCCAGACCTCACCGGCCATTCCCCCAAACGTGAAACAGCGTCCCCAGTTCCCATGAAGACACACCACTAAACATGAGGCCACGCCCCCTGGCTCCGTGAAGACACGGAGGAGAAGCAGTCTGAGTGTGAGCTACTGAAAGGGTGAACATCCCTGTGTCTGTCCAGGCACTGCGTCGGACGGAGAACAGGTAGCCAGAAAACTGGACTGTCCAGTCTAAAGCCGGACATCTGGCCACCCTAACATCAGCCTGCCCCTAGGGTGGCCAGAGGTCTTGTTTTAGGCTGGACAGTCTGGCTTTCAGACTCCCTGTCCTTTGTCATGCTCAGGGCCTGGATGGACACAACTTTGTCCTTTTGAACAGCTCACTCTCAGCAGCAGCACTGTGCAGTCTGAGCAATGAGCTGCAGGGAGAAGGTCGCCCCCCCCCCACCCCTGCAGCTGAAAGAAGGTGATTTTTACCTATATTTTTAATCCCGGTCAAATGCGGCATGGAAGGGACATGGCCTGACTGAGTCAGGGGCGTGACTTAGTGGGATCTGGGGGTGGGGCTTTTAAGTCCTTCTTTTGATAGTGGCCTGAATTACAGGTCGATGCCATAGTAATTTAGGAGGAAGGTGGGTAGCAGTGGAAGAATACATCTTTTATTACTAATGAACAGTAAATATGTGAAATTTACATTGAGGTAATGATTGATGATGAATTAGTCTAAAACATAAATTATATTTATGGTAACCAAAATACCCCTTTACCATTGTCATTCACAGTGCTCTGCCTCTTTAATGCAGACCTAAAGCAGTGAACTGGCTAGGTTGTCATAGAAACCTGGTGTGTGGAGACTGCCTGGGAGCTTCTATTGGCTGATAAGGGTCATGTGACCAGGCTACTATTGGCTAATGCATTTTTTGGGAATATCTCGGGAACGGTACGTCCTGGAGAGCTGAAAACTGTTCTAAAACCTTCCCGGAAACCTGATGTACATGTGTGTGAAATTTTGTGATTGTAGCTGCAGCGGTGTGAATTCCTTTAGCGGACACACGCGCGCGCGCGCACACACACACACACACACACACACACACACACACACACACTCAGCTTTATATATTTAACTGTGGCCTCTACAGCTGGCCGCCCCTTTAACTGTGACCTCCACAGCAGCCTGCCCATTTAACTGTGACCTCCACAGCAGCTAGAGTGGCCACTGTCTTCACCCCAGAAAGATTGCAGACTCGTGAAGACAGCAAATCGGGGGAGCCTTCATTAAAGAAGAAATGCGCCATCTGTAAGAAGCAGTTGGCTAGTCACTCTAAAAAATCTTTATGCCAGAGATGCATGGATAAAGTTATGGCCGAGGAGACGCCGTCACTAGTTGAAAGCCTTAGGGCTATTATTAAGGACGAGGTGAGCACCGCCATTGACACAAAACTAGCATCTCTGCCACCTAAGCCTTCTTCCTCCAAGTCCTATCCGGAGCCACATTCTGAAATGGACTTTGATTTGGATGAAGGAGAGGTGTCATCTGGTTCTGACTCTGCATCTTCTGAGGACGAAGCTGGTCGACCCTTATGGTCTTAAGAAGAGCGTCCGTGTCTTCCAAAGAACATAAGAGCTACTATGAATGGTGAAGATTCTAAAGAACCGCATTCTATTCAGGATCAGATGTTTAAAGGACTTGGTGACCGGAAAAGATGTGTGTTCCCTGTCCATGACAACATTAAAAAATTAATTTCCGACGAATGGAAAGACCCGGAGAGACGTTCAGGGGTCTCTAGAGTATTTAAGAGGAAATATCCCTTTAGTGAAGCTGACTCGGCCCTTTGGGACAAAACTCCTAAGGTCGATGCCACTGTAACTAGGATTTCCAAGAGGTCTTCCTTGCCCTTTGAAGATGTGGGCCTATTACGTGACAGTATGGATAACAAGTGTGAATCCATACTTAAAAGATCTTGGGAATCATGCACCTCTATGTTACGTCCTAGTATTGCTGCTACCTGTACAGCCAGAACGCTCTACCTGTGGTTGTCGCTATTAGAAGAGCATTTGGTTTCTGGTACACCTAGAGAGGATATCCTTTCCTCCCTTCCAGTTTTAAGGCAAGCTTTCAATTTTTTGTCCGATGCCTCTGCGGATTTAGTTAAACTTTCCGCTAGAGCAGCCGGTCTCTCTAATTCTGCTCGTCGCACTGTGTGGTTGAGATCCTGGTCTGGCGACAATACATCTTCAGATATGCGACAGATGACAGACCCCAATATTGGATCGATTCACCACGAGAGCCAACTCCCAGGTGGATCAATTGTTTTCCCTCTCACAAGGACCAGCCAATAAGAGTAGATGCCTATTCGGGTCCATGGCCTCGGGGCCTGTTATACGCCTTCCCTCCAATTTCCCTCATTCCAAGGGTACTGATGAAAGTTTTAGAGGAAAAATGCCATCTGATCCTCATAGCCCCATTCTGGCCCAGGAGGACTTGGTTTCCCCTCTTGCTAAGCCTCTCAAGAGGAGACTACTGGAAGCTCCCTCAGATACCGGACCTTCTGATTCAGGGTCCAGCCAAACATCCAGGTGTGCGTCAATTAAATCTGACTGCCTGGAAACTGAGCGTGCCCTCCTGAGATCTAAAGGACTGTCAGAGCCAGTAATTGACACCATGCTCAACAGCAGAAAACCAATTACATCAAGGATCTATCTCAGATCCTGGAACGCCTTACTTAGATTTGCCGGAGACTCCTGGGATCCTTCTGCTCCTCCAGATGTAGGAACTATCCTGGACTTTTTGCAGAGGGGTCTTGAGAATGGCCTGAGGGTTAGTACCCTAAAAGTTCAAGTTGCTGCTCTTAGTGCCTTTTTGGATATTAAACTAGCCGAACTAGCTTTAGTCAGACGCTTCTTTAAAGGGGCCCTTAGGTTAAAGCCATCTGTCAGGTCCCCCATTTCCCCCTGGGACCTTAACCTGGTTCTTTCTGTACCTATGGATTCCCCATTTGAGCCACTTAGTGACATCTCGCTCAGGTTGTTGTCTTTTAAGTCTGCTTTCCTTATAGCCATTACCACTACCAGAAGAGTAGGCAAAATCCAAGCCTTCTCTTGTAGACCTCCCTATCTCACCATTCTAGAGGACAGAATTATCCTAAAGCATGAACCTTCCTTCGTACCCAAAGTAGTCTCAGGTTTTCACTGCCAGCAGTAAGTTTCCCTTCCCACTTTTTGTCCTCATCCTAGTTCAGATAGAGAGAGGAAATTCCATTATCTTGATGTCAGCAGGTGTGTTCTGGCCTATCTGTCCGCTACCGAGTCTATAAGAAACTCTGATTGCTTGTTGGTTCAGTTTGCAGGACAGAATAAGGGCCAAGGGGCCTCGAAGTTGACCATCTCCCGCTGGATCAGAAGTACCATTACTATGGCGTATGAGGAGAGACGTCTTTCCCCTCCTTTGCAATTAAAAGCCCATTCCACCAGGGCTGTTTATACCTCGTGGGCAGAAGGCCCCTCTGCCTCTTTATCCCAGGTCTGTCAGGCTGCCACGTGGTCTAATCCGTCCACCTTTTTTAAGCACTATAGACTGGACGTTATTTCCAACAGAGACCTTTCCTTTGGACGTAAAGTGTTATCGGCCGTGGTCCCTCCCTGATTATTTACTTTGTTAAATCCTCCTGCTTAGTGCCGTTGGGGAGGTGTTTGGAAAAGATAATTACATACCGGTAATTTGATTTTCCATTAGCCTCCACAACGGCACTGGCTTTTTCCCACCCTATGTCATTTATTTTTGTTTATTGTGTTGTGTGTATCTTGTTATATGCTTATGCCTTTCTGCAGATTAAGAAGGTGAATATAATAAAGATACCTATTCTGCATCTTGAGTTCCTTGTATATTTACTGGAGAAGGTAAGAGGAGGAGGCCTTTTTAATCTGATTCTCCACGTTGTTTCCTGTCCCTGAGAGGCGGGGTTTCTTCCTGCTTAGTGCCGTTGTGGAGGCTAATGGAAAATCAAATTACCGGTGTCTTCTCATGTGTTCTTAACCACCTATCCAGCATCTGCTTCATCATTGAAAAAATTAACAAGATGCTAAAGAGTACATGCTGTGGATGTTCCCGGTGGGACCCATTTATAGGCCACCTGGCCACAAACATAATAAACATCGCTAGGCAGTCTATAAGTATATTTTGCCATGCAATAAGATGGTAGCTATTACAGTGACAAGCTACTATTCTTCACATCTGCAGTTGACTACTTTCCATTACACTAAGGGCAATAGAGGAACTTGGTCCAGTCTTCACCCATTCATAGGATGGTATCCTGTATGTAAAGATTATTATATCTGGGAGAAGTAGTACCAATCATCAGCTTCTCACCCTGTGTACCTGGTTTGTATTGTACTACATACTTACTCAACTTACTAAAACAAGAATTTTGCATTACATAATATATACACATATCAACAACCTATGGAATAAGACCTAAAATACAACCTGCAGTGTTCCCGAAAACCAGCTCCCCCCCAAACTTTTTACTTTCACAAGGACTGGATGATGGCTGACAAACTTATTGTCAGTCATTATTCAACATACCGAAACCTAGTTCGTGATAGCATGATGGTCAGTCCCAGCAGGCACACTTTCATTAGGTCAATCCCGCTTGGCTTCAGGATTCAGAATCCTCTCTCAATGGCTAGTATGTGTCCAAATGTCCTTGCCCTTGAGCCTTACAGAAGTGACAGTGACCAACTGGACCTGAGCTGGTTCACTGTTTCACGACTCCAAGGTCCTCTGGATTTGTCACCATCCAGTCTTCTGGTTTCTAATTGTGTGTTTCCTATATGCAAATGGAATTTGGGATGGAAGAAAAAACATGTTTGTTTGTTAGATACTTAGGTAGTCCCTGTACATACTGAGACAGTGACCCATGAGCAGCTTGCTGCTTGGGAAAGTACAGCCCTGTCTTTGGGACACTGCCAAAAAGCAATAGGTGGACACTGCCATGATCTTTTTCATGAGTTCACTGGTGCAGTGTATGCCCCTATCACTTAGTAACATAGTAACATAGTTTGTAAGGCCGAAAAAAGACATCTGTCCATCTAGTTCAGCCTGTTTTCCTACAAGTTGATCCAGGGGAAGGCAAAAAAAACCCTGTGAGGTAGAAGCCAATTTTCCTCACTTTAGGGGGAAAAATTCCTTCCCGACTCCAATCAGGCGATCAGAATAACTCCCTGGATCAAGGACCCCTCTCTAGTAACTATAACCTGTAATATTATTACCCTCCAGAAATACATCCAGGCCCTTCTTGAACTCTCTTAGTGAACTTACCATCACCACCTCCTCAGGCAGAGAGTTCCATAGTCTCACTGCTCTTACCGTAAAGAATCCTCTTCTATGTTTGTGTACAAACCTTCTTTCCTCCAGACGCAGAGGATGTCCCCTCGTCACAGTCCTCGGGATAAATAGATGATGGGAGAGATCTCTGTACTGACCTCTAATATATTTATACATAGTTATTAGATCTCCCCTCAGTTGTCTTTTTTTCTAAAGTAAATAACCCTAATTTTGATAATCTTTCTGGGTACTGTAGTCCACCCATTCCAGTTATGACTTTAGTTGCCCTCCTCTGAACCCTCTCCAGCTCTGCTATGTCTGCCTTGTTCACAGGAGCCCAGAACTGTACACAGTACTCCATATGTGGTCTGACTAGTGATTTGTAAAGTGGCAGGACTATGTTCTCATCACGGGCATCTATGCCTCTTTTGATGCAACCCATTATCTTATTGGCCTTGGCAGCAGCTGTCTGACACTGGTTTCTGAAGCTTAGTTTGCTGTTCACTAAAATTCCTAGGTCCTTTTCCATGTCAGTAACCCAATGCTTTACCATTTAGTATGTACTGGTGACTTGCATTATTCCTTCCCATATGCATAACCTTACATTTGTCAGTGTTAAACTTCATCTGCCACTTTTCTGCCCAAGCCTCCAGTCTATCCAGATCCTGCTGTAGCAGTGCACTGTCCTCCTCTGTGTTAATTACTTTACACAGTTTAGTGTCATCTGCAAAAATTGATATTTTACTGTGCAAGCTACTTTCCATAGTCTTTGGGATCCCATATATACAGAGAAATTAATTTATAAACTTTTTGACTGTGATTTTAGCAGTTGTCTTGGCCACAGGCGAGGCTTCAGGTTACCCTGAGAACAAGTCTACACATACCAGGATATGCTCTTAAGTACACTGACTGGGACAGGGTGGCCATCAAGTATAAAGACTTCGGATGCAAATTTTAAAATGGTTTTTCAGTTTAAAAATCAAATACCAAAGTTATTCACCAAAGTCTTAGGAGACTTCAGGAACAACTAATTTCGCCTTGTCGGAGGCTGTACATTTTAATGCTATGGAAACGCTTCTGTTTTTTCCCATTCATTGTCTATGGGGACAAAACTGAACTAAATGAAACGGAATGCACCAGAATGCATTCCATTCGGTTGCATCCCCATCGCGGACAGAATAACGCTGCAAGCAGTGTTTTTCTGTCCGTGATGTGGTGCAGAGCAAGACGGATTTGTCATGACTCACAATGTAAGTCAGTGGGGACGGATCTGTTTTCTCGGACACAATAGAAAACAGATCCGTCCCCCATTGATTTTCAATGGTGTTCATGATGGATCCGTCATGGCTATATTAAAGATAATACAACCGTATGCATTCATAACAGATGCAGACGGTTGTATTATTGTGACGGAAGCATTTTTTCTGATTGACAGGTCCAGCATATGCTGCTCTCCTTCTTTGAAAAAAGGGCCATAATTAACACCTGTTTCTTCACAGAATGAATGACCTCACTAATAGAACTCCACACTGCTGTTATGGAGTTATTCCCATCTTAGACAATGGGGGCATATCGTTAGGATGTGCCCCCATTGTCTTATAGGTGCGGGTCTGCACCTATATCAGGAACGGACCCCCAAAAGTGAAGGGGGGCGCACTGCACATGCACAGCCGCCCTCCATTCATTTCTATGGGGCCGCCGAAAATAGCCGAGCGCTGGCTTGGCTATTTCCGTCAGCTACATAGAAATGAATGGGAACTGTGGCAGCACATGCGCGGTGCGCTTCCATTCATATCTATGGGAGCAGCGGGATCCTCCAGGCGCAGCGCTCCCCGCTCCGTTCTCGATATAGGTGTGGGACCCGCATCTATCAGACAATGGGGGCATATCCTAGCGATGTGCCCCCATTGTCTAAGATGGGAATACCCCTTTAATTTGAAAACCCCCTTTTCATTAAATGAGTCAATTGCACCCAATTAGCAGCGTACATGTCATGACTGTTGATGCTGCTAGTTGCCCATAACTTGGCTACACCTAGTCATGAATATTTTACAATGTATTTTCTGTTCTACCTAAAACACTAATTAGTGATATTAGACTAATATTTTGCCCATAACTTTATGGCACCTCCCTCCATACGTCTGGTTCTGGAGGATCCGTAGCAGTTCTATGTCTACTGCAGGCATGACCGATGGGGCCGCCACCATCAAGGGAAGTAATGCTGCCTTTTTGGCCAGGAAAAAGAGGAATAGTTGTTCAGCACTGAGATGAAAATAAAATCTTCAATCTTTATGTGGCTTAATATAAAAACACCTCTCCAGAAGGAAAACCGTAACGCCACCAATGCATTTCGATCTAACAGATCTTAGTTATGGTACTATGACGACAATTAAAGATTGAAGAATTTTTCATCTCAGTGCTGGGCAACTATTCCTTTTTTTCCCTGGATTATTAGTGGACTGGACTGGACCAGACCTGCTCCCGGCATGAGAGATCACACAGGCAGTGCTGGCTTGACTCCTGATCTACACACTGCCTTTTTAGCCGCCTGATCTGACAATGTATACCCTAGAGATTCAGGGGTCTCTTCTTTGGTGTGTGCTGAGACCTTCACTACAGCTGCCTTTTGAGGTAATATCAGGGAGTCAATAGCTGTCGTACAGCCTCAGCATTCTTTATAGGATTACCTGTAGAGCTCAAGAAATTGTGGTTCTGCCAAATGGCTCCAAAGTCATGTGCTACACTAAATGCATACCTAGAGTCCGAATGGATGTTCACTTATTTTCCTTTACCCATATTACACACTGCAGTGACTTCTTTCAGCTCCACCTTTTGTGCCGAGCAACTTGAAGGGAGTGGTTTTTGTATCATTGCCTCGTTATTTTGGACTATGGCATACCCGGTGACGTATCTTTTTTGGTCATTGTCCCAAGATCTCAAGCCATCTACAAAACACTCAGCAGTATACTACATTAATGCTTTACATTTATGTGTCAAATTGGCATTCCTCACCGACTAATTAAAAAATTAGGGTCTGGATTTCACTTTGTTCCTTGCTCTCTCCAGGCCCTCCCCATTTTCTGAATCGATCAGCAGCAAGGTGGCTGGATTCAGAACATTGCAACACGTAATAACTAGATTAGGGTTGTGAGGAGTGAAATCTCATATCTGAGTCTAGCTGTACACAGGTGCCTGGTTTTGGCTTGCTGTATTGCTGTAAATTTTAAGACACTGTATGGGGCACTTAGTTCTACTGCAGCCTCTAATACACAGAAGGGGAATACCATAATTAGAGGATCCAGAACCACTGAGTAATACCCCAACAGTCTCTACTTGCCTCCATGATCTTGGGTGAGGGTTCTGCTAGCTTGTCCTACTTACTCATGGCAAAATAATAAAAAGTCTTGGCATAGTCAGGGATACCTAGTACGTTTGTAATGTAAAAAATGGAGTAACTCTCCCATATTATATGGAAACAATCATCATTGAAATCACTAATTTAAGTGCACGTATAAAAGTACAGTTTTCTTTTTTTTCTTTGTATGCTACACATTCTCCCTAAAATAACTTAGATTTTGCCTGTGAAAGAAATAATCTTCACTCTTTCTTCTTGTAGTATATTATGTATTAAACAAAATAAAGACAATTCATAAGCAACATGTCAAGCCTTAATCACTTCACCATTGTTTCACAACTTTCCACTGCTGTCCCCTTTCATACTCTCGATTAAGTTTCATGTTGAGACAAAAGAGGATACATGAAGTCTGTCAACTCTTTAACTACTCAAGTCTCCCCACGCACACGGCATTCACTTAACTGTGTCATCAATTATCTTCAAAATCCATCTTTTGGCATTTCAGCCTTTTTCAACAACTGGTGACACCTTTTCACTGCATCTCTACTTTTTCTTTCAATCAATTTGTCTGTCAGATTTCCCTTTCCGGGAAAACAGTCCATTCAGCAGATCCTCCATAATCTGCTCTCTGTGATCCCACTGTCCCCAGGTCTCACTCTCAGCCACTTCAGCACCCTAAGAACTTGAACACATTTGATTGCTGACTAGCACTTTTTGAGCTCCTTCTGCCTTAGATAGGTCTGGTTCATGGGGCACTTTAACACCCTATCCTTATGGTTCAGCTGTCTAACTCTTCCTCCCTTAGGTGGGTCTAGTTCATTGGGCACTTTAATACCCTACCCTTCTGGTACAGATAGTGTTTAGGTTGACTGGGACAGAACACCTCCCTCCTCAAGGGAATCAGCACTGGCCTTTTTGCTGCTGCCATAAGATCTTCAAACCAGACAAATTGAAACAGATTGCACAACCTACTATAGTAAATACATTTGTACAGTGTGTTCTTACATAGTTACATAGTAGTTAAGGTTGGAAAAAGACAAAAGTCCATAAAGTCCAACCTGTAATCCTGCTGTATTGATCCCTGGGTTAATGTCCATCATCCTTTTAAAAAGGGGGTTGGGGTAAAGGGAAAGGGTACAGTGCCTTGCGAAAGTATTCGGCCCCCTGGAACTTTTCAACCTTTTGCCACATTTCAGGCTTAAAAAAAAAAGATATAACATTTAAATTTTTTGGTGAAGAATCAACAAGTGGGTCACAATTGTGAAGTGGAACGAAATTTATTGGATCATTTCAACTTTTTTTGGAATAATACAACTGAAAAGTGGGGCATGCAAAATTATTCGGCCCCCTTGCATTAATACTTTGTTGCGCCACCGTTTGCTGCAATTACAGCTGCAAGTCGCTTGGGGTATGTTTCTATCAGTTTTGCACATCTAGAGACTGAAATTCTTGCCCATTCTTTCTTGCAAAAAAGCTCGAGCTCTTTGAGGTTGGATGGAGAGCGTTTGTGAACAGCAGTTTTCAGCTCTTTCCACATATTCTCAATTGGATTCAGGTCTGGACTTTGACTTGGCCATTCTAAAACCTGAATACGTTTATTTTTGAACCATTCCATTGTAGATTTTGCTTTATGTTTGGGATCATTGTCTTGTTGGAAGATAAATCTCCATCCTAGTCTCAGGTCTTTTGCAGACTCCAACATGTTTTCATCCAGAATGGTCCTGTATTTGGCTCCATCCATCTTCCCATCAATTTTAACCATCTTCCCTGTCCCTGCTGATGAAAAGCAGGTCCAAACCATGATGCTGCCACCACCATGTTTGACAGTGGGGATGGTGTGTTCAGGGAGATGAGCTGTGTTGCTTTTACGCCAAACATATCGTTTTGCATTGTTTCCAAAAAGTTCGATTTTGGTTTCATCTGACCAGAGCACCTTCTTCCACATGTTTGGTGTGTCTCCCAGGTGGCTTGTGGCAAACTGTAAACGAGACTTTTTATGGATATCTTTGAGAAATGGCTTTCTTCTTGCTACTTTTCCATAAAGGCCAGATTTGTGAAGTGTTCGACTGATTGTTGTCCTATGGACAGACTCTCCCATCTCAGCTGTAGATCTCTGCAGTTCATCCAGAGTGATCATGGGCCTGTTGGCTGCATCTCTGATAAGTCTTCTCCTTGTTTGTGATGAAAGTTTAGAGGGACGGCTGGGTCTTGGTAGATTTGCAGTGGTCTGATACTCCTTCCATTTCAATATGATCGCTTGCACAGTGCTCCTTGGGATGTTTAAAGCTTGGAAAATCTTTTGGTATCTAAATCCGGCTTTAAACTTCTCCACAACAGTATCACGGACCTGCCTGGTGTGTTCCTTGGTCTTCATGATGCTCTCTGTGCGTTAAACAGATCCCTGAGACTATCACAGAGCAGGTGCATTTATACGGAAACTTGATTACACACAGGTGGATTCTATTTATCTTCATCAGTCATTTAGGACAACATTGGATCATTCAGAGATCCTCAATGAACTTCTGGAGTGAGTTTTCTGAACTGAAAGTAAATGGGCCAAATAATTTTGCACGCCCAACTTTTCAGTTTTATTTTTGCAAAAAAAGTTTAAATGATCCAATAAATTTTGTTCCACTTCACAATTGTGACCCACTTGTTGTTGATTCTTCACCAAAAATTTAAAATGTTATATCTTTTTGTTTGAAGCCTGAAATGTGGCAGAAGGTTGAAAAGTTCCAGGGGGCCGAATACTTTTGCAAGGCACTGTACAACAAGATTTATATACATTGTCAAAAGCCTCAATTTTATTTTATAAACCAACTAAAGCCAAACAAACCCCAGATGTTAAAAACAGTTGTAATCATTAAAACACAAAGTAAATGCGCTTCTACTGTACATGTGTTGAGGATAGATAGCAATGATTAGAGATGAGCGAACGTGCTCGAAACGAGCACTGTACCGCTCGGCTGCCTGCGCCCGTGCGAGCGCAGGGGAGCCGAGCGGTACAGTGCTCGTTTCGAGCACGTTCGCTCATCTCTAGCAATGATCATTCAGCTCCAGATATCACTGATCATTGCTACATTTAAATGAAGCCAACAAGACTGTGATGATTGGGAACAAACATTCCTGTGAATGCTGCTCATCACTGCCTGCTCCAATGTAAAAGGGCCCTTAGCTAAAACATGTGCTATACCGTAGACTCATATGGCCCTCTCAAAAATGCATTTTTTGGGAATATCTCAGGAACGATATGTCCTGGAGAGCTTAGACCCGGTCTAAAACCTTCCTGGATACCTGATGTATCTGTATTCCGTGATTGTAGCTGTGACGGTGCAGATTCCTTTAGCGGACATACATACACACATACTCTCAGCTTTAGATATTAGAATTAAGTCATCTAAACCATCTATTGTATTTGCTGTGACCAGCTCCTGTGGCAGGCTATTCCAAAGATTTACAGATCTCACTGTAAAGAATGCTTGTCGCCTCATATGACTGAATCTTTTTTTCTCCAGTTGTAGGGAGTGGCCTCTTGTTTTTTTGAGAGCGTTTAACACAGAATAGCTTCCCTTGATATTTTTTGTATGATCCGTTTATATATTTGTACAGGTTAATTATGTCCCTCCTTAGACATCTTTTTTCAAGGGTAAACAAATTCAGTTCATTTAATCTTTGCTCTTAACTAAGATCTTCCTGGCCCTTTATGAGTTTAGTTGCTCTCCTCTGTACTTTTTCTCCAAGGCATCCTTTTTATGGACTGGTGCCCAGAAGTGAACTACGTATTCCAGTTGAGACCACACCAACACTTTGTATAGTCCCGCAAGTCCATACCTCTTTTAATACAAGACAAAATTCTGTTAGCCTTAGAGTCAGCCAACTGGCATTGCATGCTGTTATTTAGTCTGTAGTATGATCTAATGCACCCAGCAGATCCTTCTCAACAAGTGACTCTCCCAGTTTTCAGTATCAATCGCCTTTGCAAAGTCCAAAAACAAAATATCAGGAAAATTTCCTGGTGAAGACCTAGTACCCTTTTTAAAAATGGGCACCACATTCGCCTTGTGCCAGTCTCTTGGTACAATGCCTGTCATTAAAGAATCTGTAAATATTATGAACAGAGGCAAAGCAATAACTGGACTGAGCTCCTTAAGAACTCTAGGGTGTAATCCATCTGGACCTGGGGCCTTATTCACCTTTAAATTTTTTTAGCATATTAAGGACCATATCTACAGTCAGCCAGGTAAGTATGTTAGTTGTGGTATTTCCACCAGTGGCACCACCCTTAATGAGATGCCCTCTCTTCTTATGTATATGTAGAGCTAAAAAAAAACATTTAGGAGCTCTGCCTTCTCTCTCCCGGTGACAACACCCAATTACCATCATTGAGGGGTCCTACATGTTCTGACCTTGATTTTTTTGCAGTCATATATTTGAAGAATGTTTTGGGGTTGTTCTTACTTTCTTTGGCCACCTGTATTTCATTGTTTATTTTCGCTTATTTTATTACCTTGTTACATAATTCATTTAGTTCTTTATACTTTTTGAAGGCTACAGCTGACCCCTCCAATTTGTATTTCTTAAAGGCCCTCTTTTTGTCATTTATTGCACTTTTTTACACTTGTAAGCCATGTGGGGTTTAATTTTATTCGCTTGTACTTGTTACCTCTAGGAACGTATTTAACAATATACTTCTCCAAAGTAGATTTAAAGCACTCCCATTTAGCATTAGTGTCATTATGTGACAATAGTTGCCCCCAGTGTATGTCCTGAAGTGCAGCACTGAACCCTGGGAAATTTGCATTTTTAAAATTAAGTGTTTTTGCCCTACTGACCCGAGTTTGCTTTTTACAGTTAAGTTGGAATACAATTATATTGTGGTCACTGTTACCAAGGTTTTCATGAACAGTGACATTTCTCACAAGCTCAGCATTGTTAGAAATAACGAGATCCAATAGAGCATCACCTCTAGTATAATTTTCTACAAACTGGCCTATCCTGCAAAAAGCTGAGGAATGTTCTCGGTTTTGCAGCAGACGCAGAACCAGAGGTCGCGCTACGTTTTTTTCCGAAGAGTAAAAATACTCCTCTGACCATTTTTGAGGAGTATTTTTACCCGAGGAGGAGTACGAAATCTGCGGTAATTAAAATACATAATACGCAGGCCTGCACTTGCTCACATCTGTGTTGGAGGCTGCATTTGGAGCCTCTGTTGCAGATTCTGTTGAAAGACCAGACAAAAAAGCCTTGTATGCAGGAGTTTTTTGTCTGGTAAAAAGACAGATTGCAAATGAAAACTGAACGGATCCCATTGTAGTCGGTGGAGTCTGTTCAGCTTCCCTGTGGGGTGACAGAAGGAGGTGACAGGGTACTAGAGGGCGACAGGGGGAGCAGGTCACTAGAGGGGCGACAGGGATGCAGGTCACTAGAGGGGCGACAGGGGAGCAGGGTCACTAGAGGGGCGACAGGGGGGAGCAGGGTCACTATGGGCGAAGGGGAGCAGGGTCACTAGTGGGCGACAGGGGACAGGGGTCACTAGTGGGGCGACGGGGAGCAGGGTCACTAGTGGGGCGACAGGGGGAGCAGGGTCACTAGTGGGGCGACAGGAGGAGGGGGAGCAGAGAACTGGGAGACTGGACAGAACCATAGTTGGGGGAGGGGGAAAAATCACTCACCTGAAGACTGACAGCTTTTCACTGCCACAACTCTCCTATCCCTCTCCCCCGGGGGGGGGGGGGGGGGGCGGCCCACAGGCTGGAGGCAGCTCTTCTCCCAGGCACCTTAGGCATCAGTCCGCGGCGCTTTACCTCTGCAGGGCCCCTCCTCCTTCCAGCTCCCGCCGGCTTCCTTTGCCTCACCCGACTTGTATTGCTCTGGCGAACCAATAACAAAGCTCCTTGCTGTAAGGAGCTTTGTTATTGGTTATTTCAGGCACAGGCCGCATTGCTGTGCTGCCTGTGCCGTTCACAGCGCTGATGAAAAACTGGGAAAAGTCTAAGGCGTAGTGGTACGCCTTAGACTTTTTTCAGGGAGTAAAATCGCCTGAAAACGCGTCTATGACGCATTTTTATGCGTTAATGCGACCTCTGCGCAGAACCATGTTCCCAATCTATGTTTGGATAGTTAAAATCTCCCATTATCACTACTGTGCCGGCCTGCACCGCCCGCTCCATTTGCACATACAGTTGATCTTCTATCTCCTCAGTGATATTGGGGGGGTTTATAGATCACACCAAGAATTATTTTTTCCCTCTGAATTTCCACCCACAAGTTTTCAACACCCTCACAACCTTCATCCACAATTGTTTTTTTCACACTTAATTTCATATCACTCCTGGCATACAGACATACACCACCACCTTTGCGTTTATCCCTATCGTTTCTAAAGAGTGTAAAACCGTGAAGATTTACAGCCCAGTTGTGAGAAAAGAGTCCAGCCATGTCTCTGCAACATCAAGTACATCAATATGTTTCTCCAGTACCAAGGCCTCAAGCTCTCCCATTTTGCTTGCTAGACTTCAGGCATTTGTGAACATACATTTTAAGTTGTCATCAAATTTTACACTATTAGGAAATGTATTTTTTTTATTTTTTATGATCATATTTTCCTTCAGATTTGGTTTGCGACCGACAGATCTTATCCACTTTTCTAATGCTCCCCCACCATCCATTCTCCCCACCAATATATTCTGACCCCTCTTTAACCTGTCTACCTCCATATTTATAGCCACATCCTCCCCCCTCGTCCCTAGTTTAAAGCATTGCCACCCCAACAAGAATTCTCTCCCCCAACACAGCAGCTCCCCTTCCGTTGAGGTGCAAATTATCTGTGGAAAATAGTTTGTACCCCAGTTAAAAGTCAGCCCAGTAGTCTAGGAACCCAACTGCTTCTGCTCTACACCAAGACTTAAGCCATGCATTTAACTCCGTAAGCTCCCGCTGACGGCCCTGTGTAGCGCATGGCACAGGCAGTATTCCAGAGAACACTACCTTGGAGGTCCTTCCGTTCAGTTTGGAGCCTCGTTTTTTAAAAGTATCCTTGGGGACCATCCACCTACCATTTATTTTGTCATTGGTACCAACCTTGACCACGACAGCTGGGTCATCACCACCCACTCCATGTAATTTATCCACCCGTTCCACCACATGCCGAACCCTGGCACCAGGGAGATACCAAACCGTTCAGTTGTGGCGGTCTTGGTGACAAATTATTCTATCAGTCTTCCTGATGATAGAATCCCCTATAACCACTAACTGTCTAGGCCTTCACTATCCCCCGACTACTAGCTGGGCTGTTCTTCCAGCTGTTAGGGACAACAGTATCCGCTAGGGCAGCCATTTCTGAAACTGACACCCTTGCATCATTGCCCAACTTGGCAATTTAGCTTGGAAGCACAGAAATGATTGGCCTTCCTCTTCTTGGATACCTTTCTACTCCCTCTAAATACATTAACCCATCTTCCTGATGATCCACCAACTGATCTCCAGCTTTCATATCTACCCCACTAACTGCTTGGTCAGTGAGCAGCATGCTCCTCTCAGGATTGTCAATCGCCCTCAGTGTTGCATTTTGCTCTTCCAGATCTCTAACTCGACCTTCCAGATGGGCAACGCCGTTGGAGCCCAGTCACGCCGCATATTTTCGAGCCCAGCACCGCCCTACCGCTAATTATTCACTCCCCTTCATCGCTGTGTTCTCCTACTAGGTACTGCGCATGCGCGGGATTCGCCGTAGCCGGAGGAGAACACAGCGATGAAGGGGAGTGAATAATTAGCGGGAGGGCGGTGCTGGGCTCGAAAATATGCGGCGTGACTGGGCTCCAACAGCGTTGCCCATCTGGAAGCTCGTGTTAGAGATCTGGAAGAGCAAAATAAAATAAAACATCTAATAATCTAATCTAATAAATTATATAAGGCACATGGATGTTATCTAAAATATGAATGCGGTTTCAATATACTGTCACAATAGACTCTGATATATACCATAGTACTGTTGATGTTAATGTTTCACCCAGGCAAAGCCCGCCTGATGTTAGCATCTGAGCATCTCATGCTCCGATGCACTCCCTTGACCTGGATCGCGCAGGGCAGGGGCACTTTTGTAAACACACATTGCCCCCGCCCCCCTCTTCAGTTTTAGCAATGTGCACATCTAATGCAAATAACTACTGTATTTTTTGGATTTTAAGACACACCAAGGATTTAGAGGAGGAAACTAAGAAAAAAATATTTTCATCAGTCCTTAGATCAGACCTGAAATCCTCATGAGACCCCCAAATCAGACCTTCATTCTTTATCAGACCTCAGATTAGACCCCCTAGCTCCCCATCAGCCTCATATCAGACCCCCATCAGACCTCAGATCAGACACTAAAACACCAAACAACAAAACTTACCTCGCTTGGCCCAGATGGCCCTACCACTCTGCAGATCCATGACTCACTTCTCACTGGTCAGCGGGGATGCTTTCACACCAAGAAGAATGCTGCTCTTCTGGATTTTACATTTTGCAATGCAGTGGAACGTTGTAGTACCCAGTTACAACAATGCCACTCAGAGACCACTTCTGCTGGCCTCAGGGATACTTACTATGACCCCAACTGTCTGACAGCTTGGTAACAGCAATGTGCAGTGCCACAGTGCATTGGCAACTCGCAATATAACCCAACGCTTTTATATGTACGGTTACAGTTAAAGGAAATGTGTCACAAAAATTTTTATCTGCCAGTTAAAACCAGATCTCCTTTTTTCTAATCTTTTTTTTTTTTCAGATTGTAGATTTTTTTATTTTTTCTGAACTTTATTATGGGGGCCACTATCTTGCCTCTGCTGTTAACAGCATTTACAAAGCATTTTTAAAAATTGCTTTACAGCAGCCCCATGAGCCATAGACTCAATGGTCAGGAGGGGACCCTAATGACTTCTATGGAAAAGTCTTTTAAGCACGCTCTGTGACCTGTGCAGAGGTCATTGTACAAGGTAAGAAGAGCTACGATTTGGCAATCCGCTATTGTAAATAGTAGATCCTGCTTATCTACGGTATACACAGAGGTGATATAATTACAGGCAGGATTAGAATGAGTAAGGCTACTTTCACACTTGAGTTTACTACGGATCCAGCGGGTGAAGGGGCCCGCCGGATCCGTAGTGATAATACAACCTTGTGGATCCGTAATGAACGGATCCGGTTGTACAGATGTAGCAGCGCTTCTCCTCTTTCACTCCTTTCACTCGCAGTAAAAGTACGCTATTCGTACGCATTAGCGTGCAATGCATAGCATTAGCATACAAATGCGTATGCAATTAGTGTACAATGCATAGCATTAGCATATAAATGCGTACACATTAGCATACAAATTCACACGCTACATCTATTATCTTTAAACATCGCTGGAACGTCATGATCTCCATTAAAAGTCAATGGAGGACGGATCCGTTTACTGAGTGTGTTATACTGAACGGATCCGTCCCCATTGATGCCCAGGACAGAGAGCAAACCGCAGCATGTTGCGGTTTGTTCTCCGTTCTGGAGATGGAACGGAATGCTTTCAGGAGCATTCCGTTGTCTTCAGTTCAGTTTTGTCCCCATTGACAATGAATGGAGACAAAACGGAAATGTTTTTTTCCGGTATTGAGCCCCAAGACGGAACTCAATACCGGAAAAAGAAAACGCTAGTGTGAAAGTAGCCTTAGCTGCAATAAAGTGGTCTGTATAAATCAAATGGCGCCAATTATTAGACATAGTGGCCAGTGCAGGATTTATGGTGTTAGTTTGTGTAAAAAGTGATGTGGAAAATGAAAAATAACTTCAAAAGTTATTTACAAATATGTTAAACATAAAATGATTTAAACAGCAGGTCATTTTCTGATGTCACAAAGACCCTACCACCACAATGTATAGTCTTGCAAGAGTAAGCAAAAGATTAAGAGGGTCATTTATTATGCTGTAATACACCAACTGTTGCGCCACTATCTGCGACTTTGCCCCCCCCCCCCCCCCTTCCCTTCCCTCACGACGGTCTAAAATTGTGGGCGAGGCATGGGGGGGTGGGGGGTGGAAGGGGACAGGCTGGCAGGCCTGTCTCATTCCTCATTTCCTATGCCTGTTTTAGGTGTAAAAAATGGTCTAAATGTAAGACAGCTAGGAAGCTATCTTACATTTAGATCTGGTGCTGGATGCACCAAAGTTATGGAGAAGCCTGCGCCTATTCATAACTTCGGCAGATCCTCCGCCAGCTATGGGGCTTTATTAATAAATGTGCCCCTAAATTCCCAAATGGCAGACTGCTATTCACCTTCCATGTGTATAACACTGTCCTATCCCATAGGAGAATTAAGTGTGTCTATTTATGGTCTTGTATAGTGTAGTTTCAGGACCAGTACTAATTTAAAATGCTGCAGCACACATTTTAGTCTGTGGATGTACTCGCACATTCCACATCTCGAACACCCTCCTACATTGCCTTGTATTAACTTAGTCTACATAATAAATGCTATTTGCTGAAGTAATATAACCCCTTTAACCCTTAGAGGACCTTGCGATTTTCCATTTTTGCGCTTTCATTTTTCAGTCCCCGTCTTTTTTTGCGGCAAAATTGACCTGTTACCTTCATTCTCCAGGTCAGTACGAATACGACGATACTACATATGTATAGTTTTTCTTGCACTTAACCCTTAGGATACTGTTTTTGTTTTTCTTTTTTTACGTTTTTATTTTTCGTCCCTATCTTCCTTGAGCCATAACTTTTTTATTTTTCCATTCATGTAGCTGTATGAGGACTTATTTTTGTGTGTCTAATGCCACCATTTAATATGGCATACAATATAGAGTGAATCGGGGAAAAAATTCTTTATGTTCTTTGTATTTTTTATGTATCTTTTTTAATTCTACGGAAAGAGGGGCGATTTAAATTTTTTATTTATTTTTTTGTTTTTGTAACCAGTGTTTGAGACTACATGACCCACTCATTTTTCTTATTCACTAAAGCCTCATTCACACGTCTGTGTCCGTGCCCAAATCTGTGAGCAGGTGGTCAGTGAGGCATCCGTGAAGCTGTCCGTGAAGGATCCATGTTGGGTCCGTGTGTCCGGTTTTTGCTGTTTGTGTTGCATCCGGGTTTCACTGACACTGAACAGCTGAAAAATAATTTTCAAAACATCTCTTCTTCATGATCCGTGAAACACAGATGCAACACAGGTGACATCTGTGAGGGATCAGTGGTATTCACGGACTCGTTGACTATAATGGACGTGAGGGATCTGGGAACACGGGTCAAGATTGGACATGCATCCGTGCCAAAAAAAAAACAGAACCATGGACCATGATGAAACACTGATGTCTGAACACACACATTAAAATCAATGGGGACGTGTGCTGTCCGTGGAGAACACGTACCGCACACTTCCGTGAAACACTGACGTGTGAATGAGGCTTTATACCATGTTTCATAGAAAAGCCCTCCTCCGCTTTCCCATCTTTGTCACACTGCATCCCTTTGACAGACAGGATCCTACGCCTCATCATTGTACCCTCATCTGGCCCTGTAATTCCTCGCATGCCACCCTGATTTTATAATCTGTGCATGCATATCAATCATCTCTGCAATAGGCTAGCCTGATGTAGCTGTACTGCACATGCACCTATTATAGAATCAGCAGTGAGTGCACAGGATTACAGGAAACAGTTCCTGTAACTGACATGTCTGAGGGAGGGACAGGGACGAGCCTCCCTAGCATTGCGGCTGACGCTAAGGAGGCTCATCCCCGCCTGTCATTTCCTGCTCCGCCCCCGGCACAAGATGTTTTCATCCGTGTACAGGGAGAAGCGGCAGGGACCAGGAGCGAAGTAAGTATATTCCCTCTGATGGGCCCGGTATATGGGGGGTTGTGTTATGATGTTGGATAACCCCTTTAAGGTGCCACTGTTATGATGGCCAGGTTCACATCTGCATTGGGAACTTGAACACTGTAATCCGGTCACTGTATCTGGTTTACATGCCGGCTTTCAACTGGACAACAAAATGTTACAAACAACATTTTTATCTGACCGAAAGTCCGCTTGTGTGCCGTAAAGCTGCCGGATTACCACTGGATCCCATGATAGTGAATGAGGATCTGATGGTACACAGTGGTATCTGGCTATGCTGGATACTGTCAATTTCTCCAGTAAGCCGGAACAGACTGCTGGATTTCACAGCACAGATGTGAACCCAGCCTTACACACCTACTTGCGGTACATCACTTTGAACTATCATTCTGGCATACTATAAAATGCTAATCCTGAATTCTGTTAAGGGCATGCAGGTTTAGTTTGTGGCAGAATGCCCCATCAGTCAACAGCTCTCCTTCATTTTATGTAACTACTGTCTATTTGTAAATGTATCCATCCGTTAGCTGGTTATACACCTTTATGTAACCGCTATTCCATCCCACCTTCCCTTTTCACATGCACACTTGATTCAGCCAAGTATGCATCTGTTCTCAGAGGCCCTTTGGTGACTGCTTCTCTCCCATGAGCACAAAGGGGCAGGCATGTTGTGATCACACCTCCCATACACCAAAATCAACATTTGTGGACCACTTTGCTCTTATGTGAATGGATACCTTTATGTTAAATATTTACAATTGTTCCTGTTATACCCTTTTTTTTTATATATAGAGATGATTCATACTGGCCGGATTCTAAGAGAATATCTTTGGATGATCGATATAATGATTTTGGAAGGCTGGATCGTTATCTAGACTTTGCAAATAAAGACCGTGGGCGGTACATGGATCACATGCACACTGACAGGTAATTTTCAAGTGAATTGTTATGTTACGGCATCTAAAAAGCACCTTAAAGGGACACTTCCATCAAAAAGGGTTATTTTTGCAACTTAATATTCATAGAAAACTTTTTTTTTCTATAATGTTTGGCTTCTTTTTGTTTTGGCCGTACTATGTTATTGAAAATTAAGGAAGCCGGGAGCCCGGCAGCAATCGGCACTCACTGCGCCTGCGCCGAATGAAGTCCGAACGGCGCAGGCGCGGGATTTTCAGCACGGACAGGGCCAGGAGCAGCTAGAGCGAGCTGCCTGGCCCTGTCTATCACAACAAAGGGGGCGTGAATAAAGGTAGGGAAACGGCGCTTACTAGGTGCAGGGTTACCGCCCCTTGCACCTAGTAAGCTTCATTTGCATACGACAAAAGTTGATTTATTTCAAAAACGGGGGCACCAGTAAAAAAAATTATCACCAGTTTGGGCATCAGGTGACATTTGCACATTGCAAATGTCATCCTGTTTTATATGCCCAAAACTGGTGACAGAAACCCTTTAAATGCAAAATGTAGTGAACCTAAATAAGACTTCCTATGTAGATAGGGAACCCATTGTCAGCTCACTGCTGCTGTGAAAGAAATGTTATCTGAAGAGTAGTCCTCATGATAATAGTATGTGTAAAATAGACTTAACAGTATGACCGCTTCTGTTCTCTTGATAGACATAGCTAAAGATGCCCCCGTACGACAGCTATTGTTCTCTTGATAGACCTAGCTAAAGATGGAAAAAAAAAAATCACAGAAAACGGATAATAATGCACTAACAAAACAAAAGCAATCATATATTTACAAAGTCCTCACTCTGATATGATAAAATCTGAGACTCTTAGCCACTATATTTTGATCCAAACACATCTGTGCCTGCCTACCCACGCCAAGGTGGTCTCAGTCAGGCAGGTCACATAGTTGTTAAGGTTGGAAAAAGACACAAGTCCAACCTGTAATCCTGTTATATCGATCCCTGGATGAATGTCGATCTTCCTTTTAAAAAGGGTTTGGGCCAAGGGAAAGGGAGAGTAGAACAAGATTTCTATACATTGTTATAAGCCTCAATTTTATTTTGAATTAAGTCATCTAAACCTTGTTTGATGCCATCTACTGTACTTGCTGTGACCAGCTTCTGTGGCAGGCTATTCCAGAGATTCACAGACCTTACTGTAAAGAATGCTTGTCACCTCTTATGACAATCTTTTTTTTTTTTTTCTCCAGTCGTAGGGAGTGGCCTCTTGTTTTTTGAGGGGGTTTAAAACAGAATAGCTTCCCTTGATATTTTTAGTTTGGTCCGTTTATATATTTGTGCAGGTTAATCATGTCCCCCCTTAGACGTCTTTTTTTCCAATATATTATTATATCAATATATAAATATTATGAACAGAGGCAAAGCAATAACTGAACTGAGCTCCTTTAGAACTCTAGGGTGTAATCCGTCTGGTCCTGGGGCCCTGTTCACCTTTAATTTTTTTAGCATATTAAGGACCATATCTACAGTCAGCCAGGTAAGTATGTTATTTGAGGTATTTCCACCAGTGGTACCACCCTCATGGGACACCCTCTCTTCTTTTGTATATACAGAAACCCATTTAGGAGCTCTGCCTTCTCTCGATCCCCAGTGACCAACACCCCGTTACCATCATTTAGGGACCCTACATGTTCTGACCTTTGGTTTTTTGCATTTATGTATTTGAAGAATGTTTTGGGGTTGTTCTTACTTTCTTTGGCCTCCTGTATTTCATTCTGTATTTTCACTGATTTTATTACCCCTTACATAATTTATTTGTTTATACTTCTTGAAGGCTATAGCTTAATCCTCCGATTTGAATTTCTTAAAGACCCTCTTTTTGTAATTTATTGCACTTTTTACACTCTTTGTAGGCCATGTGGGGTTTAATTTTATTCGCTTGTACTTGTTACCTCTAGGAATGTATTTAACAATATACTTCTCCAAAGTAGATTTAAAGCACTCCCATTTAGCATTAGTGTCATTATGTGACAATAGTTGCTCCCAGTCTATGTCCTGAAGTGCAGCGCTCAACCCTGGGAAATTTGCCTTTTTAAAATTAAGTGTTTTTGCCCTACTGACCTGAGTTTGCTTTTTACAGTTAAGTTGGAATATGATTATATTGTGGTCACTGTTACCAAGGTTTTCATGGACAGTGACATTTCTCACAAGCTCAGCATTGTTAGAAATTACGAGATCCAATAGAGCATCACCTCTAGTAGGATTTTCTGCAAACTGGCCCATAAAATTATCCTGCAAAAAGCTGAGGAATTTTCTCGGCTTTGCAGCAGTGGCAGAACCATGTGTCACGCTCTGGTGTGGAGGGTATAGCCACACCAAGCGTAAGAGGGAAGGGAAAAGACCAAACAAGGGAAACGGTCATCTCCTGCAGGAAACCCTGAAACTAGGTCCTGACTGACTACCAGTATGCAGAAACAAGCTGCTTTTTGAAGGGATTCACCCTTCCTGGAGACGTGCACCCTCATCCACCCACTCTGGGGGGTGCTGCCCTACCTGCTTTTTTTATTTACTGACTACCAGTATGAACAGGCCTTAGTGGTAGGAGAGTTCATACACAGGAACCTAATAACAAACTGACACTATAGAACCCTGCAACTAGTGACAGGGGAAGGAGTCAACCCGTTCCTCCAAAAGGACGGACGAACAGGAGACTCCAGAAGGCAAAACCAAAACAGGGAAAAGTAGGATAAACACCATAGGGAAAATGACACTTATCTTAACCCTTTCACGACCGGAGCTTTTTTCGGTTCTGCATTTTCGTTTTGCGCTCCCTGCCTTCAAACAGCCATAACTCTTTTATTTTTCTGTTCACATAGCTGTATGAGGGCTTGTTGTTTGCGGGACAAGTTGTACTTTCCAACGCCACCATTTAATATTGCATACGGTGTAGTGGGAAGCGGGAAAAAAATTCCAAACCGGGTGAAATTGCAAAGAAAACGCTATTCCGCTACAGTTCTACGGGTTTCTTATTTACAGCATTCGATGTGCATTAAAACTGATCCGTTACTTTCATTCTACTGGTCAGTACGAATCCGGCAATACCTAATATGTATAGTTTTTCCTGCGTTTAGATGGTGATAAAATAATTAGAAAGTTGCCCTTTTTTTTTTTTTTTTTTTCCTTGTCATATATTGACCCCTATAACTTTTTGGTATTTATGTGTACAGAGCTGTATGGGGGCTCATTTTTTGCGGGGCGGTCTGAAGTTTTTATTGATACCATTCTGGGGTGTGTATGACTTTTTGATCACTTTTTATTTAATTTTTTTTAGAAAAAAAAAGGGACAAAAAACTGCGAATCGCCATTTGGACGCTTTTTTCCGCCACACAATTCGCCGTATTGAAATTTTTTTTTTATATTTTAAAAGTACGGGCGTTTTCGGTCACGGTGATACCCATGATGTCTATATTTATTGTTATTTAGGTATTTATTTTTTACTTATACGGAAAGGGGGGTGATTTGAACTTTTATATCTTTTTTATTTTTTATATATTTTTTAACATTTTTTTTTAATTTTTCTGTGATTATTTTAAAGCTCAAATATCATCTGATCTATTGTGTTTTGTTTTTTTCTTTATGAGCAATCATGGATTTACTAGATGCAGTTAAAACCATGAATTGCTCATTTCTTATCCTGGCCTGCCATCTAGTGGCCAGAATAAGAATTGCAGTTTGAAAACTGTAATCCTCACCAGCGAGGATTACAGTTTTCATATGGTGTACAGACACCCCGATTGGCCAATCGGGGCGTCTGTACACCACCCGGAAGCGTGGGCTTCCGGGTTCAGACGCATCCTGATGCCGTGATCACGTGTGATCACGGCATCAGAAGGCCCTGGAAGTCTCCGCAGACGGAGGTAAGATGCGGCAAGTCTCTGCTGTTAGAAACAGCAGAGACTTGCCGGCCATGACGCCCGCCGCACCCGCGAGCGGGCGTCATGTCCCCGCACCGCCCGCGGCGGCGGTCGGGAAGGGGTTAATGCAGATATTGCAGCAGCCGGATCTTTGCCGAGAACCACACCACACACAACAATGTCAGCAGAAAGTATAAACCGCAAGGGATACTGGGAGAGGTAGGGATAAATAGTGGAAAGACAATCGCCACACTCGCAACAGCTGAGGGGAAGGGGTGTGGTAAACAGCAACCAAACCAAGAGGAAAACATGTCAAATTATGTCACTTTTGAAAGTCTAGCCGATCACCTGCAACCTGATGCAGGCACGTTCGTGACACCATGTTCCCAATTTAGGTTTGGACAGTTAAAATCTCCTATTATCACTGCTGTGCCGGCCTGCGCCACCCGCTCCGTTTGCACATACAGTTGATCTTCTATCTCCTCAGTGATATTGGGGGGGGTCTATAGATCACACCCAAAATTATTTTTTCATTATTTTTTCCCTCTGAATTCACCCACAAGTTTTCAACACCCTCACAACCTTCATCCACAATTGTTTCTTTTACACTTACTTTCATATAACTCCTAGCATACAGACATACACCACCACCTTTGCGTTTACCCCTATAGTTTCTAAAGAGTCTAAAACCTTGAAGATTTACAGCCCAGTCGTGAGAAGAGAGTCCAGCCATGTCTCAGCAACATCAAGTACATCAATATGTTTCTCCAGTACCAAGGCCTCAAGCTCTCCCATTTTGCTTGTTAGACTTCTGGCATTTGTGAACATACATTTTAAATTGTCATCAAATTTTACACTTTTAGGAAATGTATTTTTTGTTTTTTTATTATCATTTTTTCCTCCTTCAGATTTGGTTTGCGACTGATGGATCTCCTTATCCACTTTTCTAATGCTCCCCCCACCATCCATTCCTCCCACTAATATATTCTGACCCCTCTCTAACCCATCTACCTCCATTTTTATAGCCTCATCCTCCCCCCTCGTCCCTAATTTAAATGCATTTCCACCCCAGCCAGAATTCTCTCCCCCTACACAGCAGCTCCCCTTCCATTGATTTGCAAATTATCTGCGGAAAACAGTTTGTACCCCAGTGAAACTAGGAACCCAAACCCTTCTGCTCTACACCAAGACTTAAGCCATGCATTTAGCTCCCTAAGCTCCCGCTGACGTCCCTGTGTAGCGCATGGCACAGGTAGTATTCCAGAGAACACTAGCGTGGAGGTCCTTCCCTTCAGTTTGGAGCCTAGTTCTTTAAAATTATCCTTAAGGACCTTCCACCTACCATTTATTTTGTCTTTGGTACTAACATGGACCACGACAGCTGGGTCATCCCCAGCCCCTCCCAGTAATTTATCCACCCGTTCCACCACATGCCGAACCCTGGCACCAGGGAGACGACGAGCCATTTGGTTGAGGCGGTTTTGGAGACAAATTATTCTATCCGTCTTCCTGATTATAGAATCCCCTATAACCACTAACTGTCTAGGCCTACCTGCACTACCATCCCCCCGACTTCTAGCTGGGCTATTCTCCCGGCTGTTGGGGACAACAGTATCCGCTAGGGCTGCCATTTCTGAAACTGACACCCTTGCATCATTAACCAACTTGGCAATTTTGCTTGGAAGCACAGAAGCAGGATTGGCCTTCCTCTTCTTGGATCCCTTTCTACTCCCTCTAACTACATTAACCCAGCTACTTGCCTGTTCCTACCCACCTATGCCACTGGGAATCTATGTTCAGGAAAGCAGACCCTGCAAATAGTGTTCTGCTCCAGTCACCTCTATGTGCACCCAGCAACTGATGAGAGGAGGAGCATGCACTCCTATATGTACCACCTAATCATCAGCCTCTACATAACATCAGCGATCCTCCTCCAGTTTAGGGCTTTATTAAGACCAGTGTCTAAAAGGCCATGTGAATGGTGCCTATTGCTACACAGCTGGATTATTGAGAACTAATATTACTACAAACTCTTGTTCCCGATAATTTGCCCTTGTAAATATGCTCCTGATCTTTAATGCAGCACATTAAATCATTGTTTCTAGGCGGCAGATTGTGCAGTGTGAATAATCTGCTGGCTAGAAACAATGAATCGGTATGAGGACGAGCAATAGCTATCGCTCGTCCCCATACAGTGCAGGAGATTGCAGCATGTAAATGCAGCTCTTTTCTCTATTTATGAGCAGGCAGTTATTGGGAAGGAATGGTCCCTTCCCAATAATTGCCTGCTCTATCGGTGCATGTAAATGTGCCTTGACAGGGCTCTCTTTCTAAAGCTGTGTTATCACAATGAGCTGCAAGCAAAACTACTTTCCCTTGTAAGCAATGGACCCCACTATTTAATCCAAAAGACCATGATGAAACTGGTAAAATAGCCTGTGGGGTTTCTTTTTCTTCATTTTATAGATCAAATAGAACATATATATATTTTTTTTTATAGATTGTGCCCATGTTTTAAGTATTTTAGTACATTTTGAGATTTTAACGCTTGATATTATTCTTCTAGGAGGGATGACTCGCGATCTGGAATGGGGGGGAAAAATGTGAGTATGCTTAGTTAAAAAAATAAAAACTTTGTGTTTTCAAATATCTGTATCATAATATTTAGTAAAACCCCTTTAGTAGATTTTCTCTATTTAGTTCTTATGATCATACTTAATTACAGAATTATCCTGATCACCAAGGAAGAGAGATCCGTGAAGGATGGGGAGAGTACAATAGACATGTGCATGAAGGAAGAGGTATACCACCACATGGAAGGTATGCAATTAGAGGCACTCTAGACTGCTGTATCATAGCAGAGGTCCTCGGAAGCATTTGTAGCTAGTATGACTACTTTTTGGACCTTCATGTAAATTAAGTAGATTCTTAAGATGAATTTTCTTGGAATGGCATTAACATGTCTAATTCTTGATTATAATCGACTGAACAGCATACAGAGTTGATTGAAATTTCAGGCAGACTTAAAAATAATTTAATGGTCTTGAATGAAGTGGTGGAATGGCAAAAATGACAATGGTAACGGACCTCTTGAACAATAGATTCTCATCACAGACCATAGGGGCATATCGCAAGGTTATGCCCCCATTGTCTTATAGGTGTGGGTCCCACCCCTGGGATCCGCACCTTTATCGAGAACGGAGCACCAAAAGGGCTGGAGGGCACATGTGTAGCCGCCCTCCATTTGTTTTCTATTGGGCCGCTGAAAATAGCAGAGCTCACTGGCTCAGCTATTTCCGTCTGGCCCATAGAAGTAAAAGGGAGCGGTGGCCGGTCATGCATGGTGCACTACCATTCACTTCTGTGGGGAGTGTGCTTGGTGGTGGCTGGACTGGAGTCCTCCAACCACCACTTTGTGGGGCTCCATTCCCGATATAGGTGTGGGTCCCAGCAGTGGGACCTGCACCTATAATACAATAGGAATATTTCCTAGAGATATGCCCCCATTGTCTGTAATGAGACTACCTCTTTAACATAGCTTAAAATGCTGCTGTCTACTGTAGGACAAAGATATCAATGTCTTTTCATAGATACCCTCGTCCCTATATTATTTATTCCCATGACCACATTAGAACATTATTATGCAAAAGGGAGGTTACAACTCTTGTATACTTTGCAGTTCTTGATTGGACAACAGTTCTATTCTGTGACAACATCCAAACATTAATATGCATAAGAGAAACTACACCTCTTAATACTTTGTGATTTTAAATTGACTACGTTTCCGAACACATTTGATCATATCTATATCGAATATATTCTTGCAACTATATTACACTGACCATTGAGCTCTCTTCCACTTAGACACTTTAATATCTACCACACTACACTTTAATACTAGCTGCTGGAAGTTACCTGTATATAGGACCCACCATTCCCTTCCACAAGACAGAAATAGCCAGGGACAAGTATATATCCAAATGTTTCTTTCTATTAGTTAATTCACAGACAAAAATAAACTACGAGCAGTCACATACCAGTTCATTTAATGTGCATATTGAAAGTTTATAGCAGGCAGTGACTTCTCAGTCTGTGTGGCATCATTCAGCACTGAGGTAGTCAAAGCGTAGCGTACGTCACTTGCAACATTTTAGGAACCAAGCTCCCTTTCTCAAGCATGTGAAGGGGGGGGGGGGGGTTGGCTCCTGAAATGTTGCAAATGACGTACTGTTTATCCGGGAATGAGTGTTCTCAGGAACAGTCATTCCTGATAATCTGGGCAATTATTGGTTCGTCTAAATCCACTTTAGGACTACACAATCTCATGGTTACTCCTATCAAGAACATAACACATTGGGATATATACTAATAGAGATATTAACTCTTGGCTAATTTCTTTGAGATATAAATACAAGATGCCCAACTAAGGCTACTTTCACATCTGCGTTTTGGCATTCTGGTCTTGAGTTCTGGCAGAGGATCTCAAAACCGGGCCAAAACAGTTCAGTTTTAGCTAAAGCATTCTAAATGGAGTATGCTCCATTCAGGGTGCATCAGTATGCCTTTCATTCGGTCAGCATTCCGTTTTGTGACCCGACACAAAACAACTGCAAGCTGTGGTCTTTTGTCCAGTCATCGAAACTGATCTGTCACTAAAAACAATGTTGATTTAATTTAAGAACTCCCCAAAATCGAAACCTCACAGAGGCAGGAGATGAAAAGGGCAGAAACCACAGTCCAAGTGCCAAAAGTAGATATGAAAGGAATTTATAATTTGAGCTCCCACAAATTAACTGAAATGGAAATAAATGTTTTGGGTAAAGGTTTGAAATTTGCACTAACAAAAAGGATCAATAAATTCCACACATGCCTTGATATACACAAATGTACGTAAGCTAAATTTGTGTAAGTACAGTTTGTTGAATCCCAGAGCAGAAATTGTGCCACTAGAAGGAGATAAAATTGTCCACACAGGTCTGAAAAATAAATCTAACTTCTGCCCCATGAATAAGAACATCGAATGCTTTGAAGCATTAAAAAGGGATATAATTAGAGGGGTTTTCCGGGAGTTAACTACTGATGACCTATCCTCAGGTTAGGTCATCAGTATCTGATTGGTGGGGGTCCGACACCCAGGACCCCCGCCGATCAGCCTTTTGAGAAGGCACCGGTGCTCCCGTGAGCGCCGAGGCCTTCTCTCAGCTCACCAACACAGCGCCTTAAGTTGTACAGCGGCTGTGCTTGGTATCGTGCTCAGCCCCATTCACTTGAATGGGGTTGAGCCGCTCCTAGGCCATGTGACCGATGAACGTGATGTCACTGGCCTAGGAAAAGAAAAGCTGAGAAAAGAACTCGGTGTTCACGTGAGCGCCAGTGCCTTCTCAAACGGGCCACCACCTATCAGATACTGAGGACCTATCCTGAGGAATTATTGAAAGAAGGTCTAAAGGGGAACATACTGAGTAAAAAAGAGTATGAGTACTTGTATGTGAAACACCCCATTTTTCCTGTATCCTATATACAGCTTACCTAAAGTGCATAAAAATCCAGAATTTCCCCCTGGAAGACTTACTGTTTCAGGCTTTTCTTGCAAAAATATGCACAGACTGCGCCATCGTACTTAACGGACATGGGGCATGTCATTAATGTTAAAGTCTAGGACCAATGGAGGTAGACATCAACCTAGTGACAGTTGATATCACATCTCTATATACCATCATCCCCAAAAATAAATGTATAGAAGCTGTTAATTATTATTAGGAAAAATCTGATCAGATCGAAGAAAAACAGTGCCTTTTTATTTTGAAGTGCATCAATTTCTGTCTGGCACATGCAGAAAATCGGAACAGCGATGGGGGTGAAATTTGCGCCCAGTTTCGCCAATATTATTCATGTGGTATTGGGAAAAGGAATTTATCGATGGAAAAATAGTGGAAAACTTTATTGATGACTGTCTATTTTTTTGGAAGTGTCCTAATGTGGGGGTCGAGGAATTTATTACGTACATTAATAACAATAGCTGGAACTTAAAATTTGAAGAAACCTTAAAGGGAACCTGTCATCTCCGAAACACCCCCTGAACTAGAGTAAGAGATGTATAGTGTAAATGATGCTGAATCCGAATATGTAATTTTTATTGTCATACTCACTTCCATTCCGATGCTGTGCTCCCACAAACCTGCAGTAAAATGCATTGAGAGGACTCTTGTTTGAGTCCTCTCCATTATGTGAGTGAGCACTGGAGTCCAGTGAGTGCATTTTACTGCAGGTTTGTGGGAGCACAGCGTCGGAATGGAAGTGAGTATGACAATAAAAATTACATATTCGGATTCAGCATCACTTACACTATACACCGCTTACTCTAGTTTGGAGGGTGTTTCAGAGCTGACAGGTTCCCTTTAAGTATGCAGTGTTAATTTTCTCGATCTAGAGATAATCATTGAGGAAAATCAGATTAAAAGAAAAACCTTTTTTAAAATCACTGATAGACGCAATATTATATTTTTATATTATATTTTGGGAGCTGCCATTATGCCCCCCAGGATCAGAAAATACCCAAGGGACAGTACAAAAGGATTTTTCTAAACTACCGTACACTGACAAAAAAAACCTATAGGGAACAAAGTCAAGTCCTATCTGAAAGATTTTTAGAGAAGGGCTACAATAAGGAATTCCTCGAAAAATGTGTGGATGAAGTAGAGAAGGGAGATATTAAAAATACAAAGAAAAAAAGATGGGGAAGTAAGTGATTTTAGATTAGCATTTTTCACGCAATTCAACTCTGACCATAGACCAATTGAAAAAACCTCCTAGACTACATATCCACGGTTTATTATCTACATGTGTATGTTTTGTCTAATTTTCCATTTGTCTTTTGTATCAACAACTCTGGGTGTTGTTTTAATAGTAATGAATAAAAGTTAATTTTTAGGTATTAGTTGAAGTGAACAGTGGAAAGAAGAGGAGAGTGTGGTCTCCGGACTAGCTTTATTAACTATTTGTTTTTATTATATGTGTTTATTATGACGTTGAGGTATATGTAAAATCAAGTATGGTGTTAAGTAATGATGTTAAGGGGGAACTCCAAAGAGGTTGGTTGTCAGAAACATGTGACCGCTTTAAAAGAACTGAGAATGAGCAAGTGTATGAATGTGGGCTAAATCGGCCCTATAAAATTGTTTTAAGAATTATAAATGCATTTTAAGTATTAATTTCACATTTGTTATGCTTGTGTTTGGTACTTGTGATTTATGAGAAATTGTTAATTTTAATATTTGAATAATTCATGTAAGACCTGTCCATATGCAAATAGGGGTGTTATTAAAGATCGAGATTGACCATACAAAGGCCCTTGAAAACGTGTGGCGAAACCTGGTTCGGGCTTGCCAGGACATCTGGTTTTATTATATGCGTGTTTTATACAATATACTTGGCTGAACCTAGTGTTACAGTACTTAACTATCTTGGATCTTCTCTGGTTGGTCTCTGAGATGGATTACAGGAGGAGGAAACCAGGAAAGAGGCAATGGGGCCAGCTTGCAGTGACTGTCTGTGTGCTCGTGTGGAGAGGAAGAACTTGGTCTTCCCAGCTGCTTTGGATTTCTGGTTTGGGATATCGTAATGTAGGTTAAGTGCCCCAAAACATAACTATACATTTAAAAAAAAAAATCTGGCCCTCTAATCCTGCTTTTTATGCAAATAGGGTTTTTGCCGCACCATTGTTCCCCCATAACACTGCGCAGCTCCCACTTTTTGTTTGATTGACAACTCTTGAGATTTCAATGCTGGTAGCAATTACACATGGGAAACCATGTTCACCAAAGAGAATGATTGGGGACACCCACTCAACATTGCATTATTACTTTGAAATAGATATTAGAGATGAGTCACCACGATTTTTTGGGGGCGACTGTCTAATGTAGGGGCTCATTTTTTTGGGGGATGAGATGGCGGTTTGATTGGTACTATTTTAGGGTGCATATGACTTTTTGAACGCTTGGTATTAAGCTTTTTGTGATGTTTTTTTTTTGATAGTTTTTATTTTATTTTTTTCACGGCGTCCACCTGAGGAGTTCATTCATGTGATATTTTTTAATACAGCTGGTTGTTACGGGCGCGGCAGTACCTATTATGTATACTTTTTTAAAAAATTTATTTAGGTTTTACACAATAAAAGCATTTTTTGAAACAAAAAAAACATTTGTTAGTGTCTCCATATTCTGAGAGCCATATTTTTTTTTGCGGGATGAGATGACCGTTTAATAGGTACTATTTCAGGGTGCGTATGACTTTTTGACCACTTCTTGTGATGTAAGGTGACAAAAATGGCTTTTTTTTTTACACCGGATTTATTTATTTATTTTACGGTGTTCACCTGAAAGGTTAGGTCATGTGACATTTTAATAGACCTGGTTGTTACAGACATGGCGCTACATGTGCTACTTTGGGGGCATAAAAAATGATTGTTTTAGCAGAGTTTTTTATTTTTCAGGTGAGGGGATGGATTATGTGATATTTTTAAAGAGCTGGTCGTGATGGAGGCGGCAATACCCAATATGTCTGTTTTTGTTTTTTTTTTTTTTACAATTTCATGTGTTTTATTTTTTTATTTGAAACTTTATTTTTCTTTTTTTTTAACTTTTTTTTTTTTGTCCCACTTTGGACTTCAACTTCTGGGGGTCTGATCCCCTCTGCTGCAATGCATTACAATACATAATGTATTGTAGTGCATTTTGAGTTTAATTTGTGAAAAAAATACTGTTATCGGGAGGTTTGTTATATAAAATTTCATTATTTCATTTATTCTCTTGATGACTTTGAAAATTATATGGATTGTCATTTGCATCGACCTTTTAGGAAAATCAGAGAAAATATAATTTGGAACGCAGTATATGCATGTCAAACAATAACTGTTCTTTATAAACTATTCTACCCCTTGATCTGTTACATAGTAACATAGTTTATAAGGCCAAAAAAAGACATCTGTCTGTCCAGTTCAGCCTGTTTTCCTACAAGTTGATCCAGAGGAAGGCAAAAAAAACCCTGTGAGGTAGAAGCCAATTTTCCCCACTTTAGGGAAAAAAATTCCTTCCCGACTCCAATCAGGCAATCAGAATTACTCCTTGGATGTAACGACCCATCTCTAGTAACTATAACCTGTAATATTATTACACTCCAGAAATACATCCAGGCCCCTCTTGAACCCTTTTAGTGAACTTACCATCACCATAGTCTCTCTGCTCTTAACGTAAAGAATCCTCTTCTATGTTTGTGTACAAACCTTCTTTCCTCCAGATGCAGAGCATGTCCCCTCGTCACAGTAACAGTCCTGGGGATAAATAGATCATGGGAGAGATCTCTGTACTGACCCCTGATATTTATACATAGTTATTAGATCTCCCCTCAGTCGTCTTTTCTGGGTACTGTAGTCCACCCATTCCAGTTATGACTTTAGTTGCCCTCCTCTGAACCCTCTCCAGCTCTGCTATGTCTGCCTTGTTCACAGGAGCCCAGAACTGTACACATGTACTCCATGTGTAGCCTGACTAGTGATTTGTAAAGTGGCAGAACTATGTTCTCATCATGGGCATCTATGCCTCTTTTGATGCAACCCATTATCTTATTGGCCTTGGCAGCAGCTGTCTGACACTGGTTTCTGAAGCTTAGTTTGCTGTTCACTAAAATTCCTAGGTCCTTTTCCATGTGAGTTACCCAATGTTTTACCATTCAGTATGTACTGGTGACTTGCATTATTCCTTCCCATATGCATAACATTACATTTGTCAGTGTTAAACCTCATCTGCCACTTTTCTGCCCAAGCCTCCATTTATCCAGATCCATCTGTAGCAGTGTACTGTCCTCTTCTGTGTTAATTTCTTTACAAAGTTTAGTGTCATCTGCAAAAATTGATATATCTCGTTAATGGCATTGGGAGACACAGCACCATGGGTATACGCCCAGCTGACACTAGTAAAAGAAAAGTGTTGGCTCTGCCCAGGTGGGCTACACCCTCTCCTCAGCCACTAGGCTAATCAGTTTTAGTCTAGTGTTCATAGGAGGCAGACATGACCTGCTGTTTTTTTGCAGGTCTTGCTGCTTTTTTATTTTTTATTTTTATTTTTTCCTTTCTTCTAAAGGCCTCTGCCTGCTGCAGGATGGGCCATCATCATGGGTTCCCACTTTAGTTGCACCCCCTGCGGGCGCGTACTCCGAGTACCTCGTCAGTCACCAGGCCCCCATTACTGCATCCACAGTGGCATGCCGGTAATCCCACGTAAGTGCGAGTTTGAAAGGGGTGACCCTGCGGTGCCCAAAGACGCCGGACGGTAAGTATTATCTTCCCTGCCCCATGGGGTTTCCCAGGTTAGCCCCCCTTTTCCTTCTCCCTGTTCCTTCCTTGTGCGGTGCCTTTTTCTCCCCCCTTTTTGGGTCCTTTTCTCCTCCTGGCCTCCCACTCCTCTCCCTGGCCTGTCCTTTTAATTTAGTCCCCGGCTTTGGCCTGGACTAGGCCGCATTTTTCTCCGTCCTGCCCCTGGGTCCCAGGTGCTTCTTTTGCCCTGATTTTACCCTCCCTGTGCGTCGCTTTCACCCAGGAAGCCCCCCCCCCCCCCACATCACCTGTTTTTCCTTCTCCGGAGAGCCCCCATTTTTCAGCGGTTCCTACCCGCCGACGGCGCTCCCCTGCCCCTCTTATCCCAGTCAAGCACAGGCTTTGCCTTGGGGGGGGGGGTGAAGTTTTTTGTTTCTCAGCTCTTGGGGCCTCCATCTTGCCAGCATTCACTGGTATATCCTGGCATCTCTCCTGCATGCTCCCACATGGTTTGGTAGCTGCTGTAGCACTTCTTCGGGGACACAGCGCCTGAGGTCTGGTAGGGCAGGCTTTGGCTGGCAATTTTTGCTTTTTAGGCTTCCCCTCAGCCTCCATGTCCTCTTCCTGAGAAGACTACCAGCCCCAGCCTCCCCTCGGGGGCGCCACGTACTTATGTGCACCAATTGCAATAGAAGATTGCCATGCGGTTAGCCTGACCCTGTTTGTACGCAGTGCCTTGTCCCAGGCTCCTTCAGGGCTCCCTGCCCCCCCTTCTGCTTCGGTCCCTCCTGAATGGGCCCCTTCCCTGTCCCAGGCCATAGGGAATTTAGTTGTACCCTCCCAATGCATGGTAGAGTCATTGGATCGTTTGCCTGCCCAACTTGTGGCCGCCTCTGCCCCCCCAGTGACTTCTCTGCTGATGGGGTACGCTCACATTTAAACACCAGGTCCCGAAAACGACCTCTGGTTTTTTCAACTAGGTCCTGCTCCTCTACTGTGTCATCGAGTTTCTCCCAGGAGAGGTCTGATGCTGGCGATGCACTTCCCGCCGCCTCGGGGGACGCCTCTGACTCAGATTCTGCATCTGGGCAGAGCACAAGCCTGTCTGCGGCCATGCACAACCTTATCTGGGTACGGCCTAGGGTTTCCCCTCATGGGTCCTGCTCATCCTGGTTTCCTTCAGAACAGGACTGGCTCTGAGAGAATCACCTCAGATACCATTTGCCTCATCGGGGGACTCCTCTGCACTGATCCTTCTCAGAGCAGAGCGTCAGGCCGTCTTCCACCATTCAGAAGCTCTCTGGGTGGTCAAGGACCAAAGCCCACTGAGTGACCTCCATCTCTGTGGTTGGTACCCCCTTTTAGTAGATTCTCCGATGGGACTCCTCTGGTCGCAAAGGTAATTCCTATCCACAAAGGTAAGCCAGTTGCTGACTCCAGTGTGTGATGTTGCCCTCACCAGGCCATTAGTACGCCAACACACCTAATATGCCCCAGGTATGTGCGCCTTCTCAGGGGCAGTTTTTCATACCAGCTCAAATTGATGTATCCGGCAGACCTTCCTGATTGTAGGTACCCATTCTCAGGCAGAGTTCTCAGCAGGGGCTGTATTCATGCACATCTCTGGTCCTAGAGTGTTTCAGGAAACCCTATTACTCCCTTATCAGGCGGGGTACCTGTACTTCTCCAGACACAATCTTGGTCCTAGTGTGTACCACGTAACCATCTGGTGGAGTATTCGTACCATCTCCAAGCCCTGTGCCCTGTTCCTGCAAACTGTGGCATCTAAACTGTGGCAATGTTTTACTGGTTTTACTGTGTACCGAGTAACAGGTTGCTCCCTCCTTATGCAAGTGATTTACCATCACCAAATGCGGATTCATCTCTTGTCCTGGTTCCAGTATGCCCTGGAAACCCATTACCATTCCTCTCCGGTAACGTACTTGTACATCTCCGGGTGCTGTATCTGTCGAACCATGCCGGTTGCAGTATGTACCTGGTGACAATTGGTCCCCCTTGGGCGGAGTAGTTGTGCCATTGTGCAATCCGGTATGGGGGGCCTGTTCTGTTTCAGCCCTACTAGACCGCAGGCATCCTGTATTGTGATTAAACTATTGCGGGGTAATGTATGTGTTAGACCCCCGCAGTTCTGACTTTTTTCTTCACATTATGGGACTTCTCTCTGGTAGTGCTGGCGGCCATGTCTGCCAGCCTGTGCGGTACTCCGGCACCAGGCCCTCTCTTTTGGTGGTGTAATTAGTTATGTGCTAGACACTGTCTCTGTCACACGTATCTTCTGCACCAAGCCATTTCATTTCCCCCTTGTTTAGTGGTGGTTTCTATTTATTGTGTCTTCAGGTATGTACTGAACATTGCCTGTCACTCCTATCTGAGTGCACCAAGCCTTCTCATTGCCCCTATTCTGGGCATGGTGTTTACTTGTGGCATGATGCATTATCTAACAAGGCTCCTGGGCCCTGATATGCACCAGACAACCACACTTCCTCTGCCTTGACCTGGTGTCGGCTATTATTCTAGGTGTGTTTTTTGACAACCCTATGATGTACTGCTGTATTCCACATGGTCACGTTACCCCATTTGTTGATGGGGTAATCGCACTGTGTTGCTATCGTTCTGCTTTGTTTTCAGTGTTCTTACAGGCTCCGGTCCTG
Source organism: Rhinella marina (assembly GCA_900303285.1). Taxonomy (NCBI): domain Eukaryota; kingdom Metazoa; phylum Chordata; class Amphibia; order Anura; family Bufonidae; genus Rhinella; species Rhinella marina. Next base: position 129,495 of record ONZH01022741.1, read on the forward strand.
CTGGAGTACCTGGATCCATCACTGGATGTTCTATATAGGGATGTGCCGTGTTGAGCACCAGCGGCTACTGCAGTGCTCGGGTCATCGCTGGAGGTCCTCTCTGACATGGCCACGGCAGGACTGGTGAGCACCACACACCTGCTTAGGTGGGGTGACTTTTCTGCTGCTGGCTCCTATATCGGACATAGTTCCTCAGTTTTTTCCACGCTCCGGGCATCCTCTGTACGCCCTTCTGTTTGAGTAGTTGTGCTTCTGCCAGACGCTCCATTCCTTGGCCTTGCTGTTCTTGGCTGAGCTCTATAGCCCAGTGATTAAGGTTCTTGCCTTTCATGTAGAAGTTGGGAGTTTGGTTCCCCACAGAAACTGTTAGCTCCTGTCAATCTCTTTCTCCCTCCTTGGGGGTTTCAATGTGCTCTGCTGATGCTGGGGTCTACATGTCAGTGTAGCCTCCTCCGGCTTCTGCTGGCTAATCCTATATCCTTTTCTGCTGAGGGGTGTCCGCAATTCTTTGACGACAGCCAGAGTGCTGTATTTGCCTCTTCTGGGGCAGTGTATACAGTATGTCAGTCATTACGCTTAGCATGGTTAGTTAACCATGGCTGACTATTTTTTTTCACTATGGTTGCTCTGTTCAATTTTTTCTTTGAAAGCCTGGCTATTATTCTCCAGATGTGGTCCACTCCGGTGGGCCTCTCTTGGGCCTCCGACTGAGTTATCTTGCTTGGCTCCTAGGACCCTGATCCGTCTAGCTGGCTAGTTCCCTGTGGTGCAGCTCCCATGGCATCTCTATATGCTTTGAATGACAGCTACTTCTTGGGCCCGGTTTGGTTCCTTCTCTCCTGGGTCCCCATAGGTTTGTTTTCCTCTTGCGATTCTGACCCACTTTCTATCTCCTCAGATTAGGGTCCCAGTTCCTGGGAGCTTTTTTTGCTGTAGATCGCAAGTTCCCTTTACATCCACCTTTAGTAAGGTGGCATTTTTTCACTGTATGGGAACGCTTCTTGCTTATGCTGTTCGCAGTCCTCGCTTCTCTACTCCATTGTCCCTCTGACGAGTTTGTCTCCACTCGTACTTCCAGGGCCTGTGACTGGTTGTTTTCCTTTCTGGGCCATCAGGAGGTCAGGGTTCCTCTGGCCTTACATTTAACAACAAATTATTTTCCCTGTTTTTCCTGGGGCTTGATTCTCGCCCCCTGTTTCTGGGAAGCATGCCCTTCCGGCCCTCGTCCTGGCCATTGCCCATTTCTCCCTTCTCCCCAAGGAGGTGGCTGCATTCCTGGCCGGGATGGAGTCCCACCTCCTTCTTTTCATAGGGTGTTTCTCTTCTCTCACCTGTTTGTGGGGGAAAGAGGCTTCTCTCTTCCCATCGTGTCTGTGTCTGTGGCTATTCCTTCTCTTGTTGCGTTTAGTCACCAATGTCTTACAGTTTCCTTCTACCCTGTCATCTGCTTTGGGCCTTCACATGGTGTTGGCACTCCATGTCTTTGGTCTGACATCATTAAGTGTGCTCTTCCTTACCAGGTCCTCCTCCTGGTTGGGTTCCTTACTTCTGGGCCTAAGGTGTTGTTCCTTTGTCTCTGGTGTTCCTCAGGGTCTTTCTTAGCATTCTCTCAGGAGGTTCTTGCTTTGGGTCAGGACTTCTGTCCTTTTCCTGGACATTTTTCCCCTGTCAGGTTCTCTCTTTGGCTTACTGGACCCATCGTACTTTTTTTGATGGACCTGTTCTTTTATAGATCTTCCTTCTGGGACATCCTTCTCTGCTATGCTTTTTGGCTGGGTCCCTGCCAGGATCCGACTTCTGATGGTGCTGCTCCCCTTCTCGTTAATGGGGAGCCCGGGTTCTTCCAGTTCCTTTCTCTGGCTCTCCATTGTGCACTTGTTCACCTTTCTGTTCTTGCGCAAGACATCTTGCCCTGTTCCCTTTCCTCTGTTTTTTTCTTTTTCCCAGCCTTTGGTGGAGCATAGTATTTCTCCTTGCTCTTTGCTTGTTTCTGGGATTTTCTTCCCGACACTTGTCCTGGGGATCCCGGCAGTCTCCCATAATTTTTTTCATTAGCCTTTTCCTGGTTCTGGAGCCCTTTGGCCCATTTCCCGGGGTTTTCTTCTACCAGTTCATGCTGTAGCCTTCCTGGTTCTGTTGGGTCACATGGTTCTCTCGAACCTGGGCCCCCAACTGTTGGTATGAATGTTCTCTTCCCACCCTCGGGGACTGCTTTGGGACGTCCCATGGTGCTTTGTCCCCCAATGCCATTAACGAGAAAATTGGATTTTTGACTTACCGTAAAATCCGTTTCTCGTTCAATGCATCCCACCCTCTGTTTTTAATTTTCTCTCTGTCACCGGGCTGCTGTTCTCTTTTTCTTTCCCGGTTCCGGACTTGTTGGTTCCTTGCTTTTGTTCTCTCTCCTACTGCTTTTGGTACAAACTGATTAGCCTAGTGGCTGAGGAGAGGGTATAGCCCACCTGGGCGGAGCCAACACTTTTCTTTTTCTAGTGGCAGCTGGGCATATACCCATGGTGCTGTTTCCCCCAATGCATTGAATGAGAAAGGGATTTTACGGTAAGTCAATCCAATTTTTACTGTGCAAGCCTACAAGATCATCATATTGAAAAGAATAGAGCCCAATACTGACCCCTGTGGTACCCCACTAGTGACAGTGACCCAATCTGAGTATGTACCATTAATAACCACCCTCTGTTTTCTATCGCTGAGCCAGTTATTTACCCACATACAGACATTTTCTCCCAGGCTGTTGTATCCCAGTTTCATTTATAATTCCCAGGTCACTTTCTACACTATCCTGCCCTCCCACAACATATTCTGTTCATGTGACATTCCTTCATTAAGCACTCCCCCAGAAATGGAGCTGAACAGACCCCATTGAATATGATGAAGTCAGTTCTGTTTCTGTTCGGGATCCTGTCTTTTTCCCATACAATGAAGTCCTGCATGCAGGATTTTGACAAAATCTACAGTGCTTGCAACTCAGATGTGAACAAGTCCTTAAAGGTGTTATCCCACCTTGGACAATGGGGGCATATTGCTAGGATATGCCCCCATTGTCTTATAAGTGCGGGTCCCACCGCTGGGACCCGCACCTATATCGAGAACGGGGCCCCAAAAGAGGCACATGCACATGTGCGGCCGCCCTCCATTCATTTCTATGGGGCTGCCGAAAATAGCCGAGGTCGGCTATTTCCGTCGGCGCCATAGAAATGAATGGGAGCCGGGCCGTGACCTCTGCCACTTGTACTTCCTGTAGTAGGAACAAAAATGACTGTTGCAGCTAGACATGTATTGGGTACTAAGAGTAGAGACAATAACTAAGGCTAGTTTCACACCTCTGGTGTGAAAATCCGGCATTGCTATTTCGGCAGACAAGCAGAGAATCAGCCGGACACAAACTGCAGTATGCAGAGGTTTGTGTCTGGCCACTTCTCTGCTTGTCTGCCAGAATAGCCATGCCGGTACGTATCTCCACCAGACCTCATTATAATTAATGGGGCCAGCACTGGATCCTGAGAATTCCAGCAAAGTAGCCTTTGTATTTTAAAGAGGTTGTCTCTCTTCAGTAAGTGGCATTTATCACGTAGAGAAAGGTAATACACTATAGTGTGCAAGCATGACTACCACTGATGGATTGCAGGGTGGTCTGTAACCATGGAAACGACCAGTGGTATAATGTGAAAGAAAAAGAAATTCCAGTCAGCAAAGAAAGCAATATGGTTAATCACAATATATTAGAAAGTGACTTGTATTTACTTTCTCTAAGTGATAAATGCTATTTACCAAAGTGAGAGAACCCCTTTAATGTATTCATGTGATTGTGAATATAAGATATAGATTCTTTTAATACATGGTGTGATAAATATAGCTGTTTCATGGATATATCATGCCTCAGTGCAAGTCATCACACATGATTGGGTAGTGTTTCCCAGAAATTTTCATGACAGACTGTCTCATTCCGAGGAGCTTTAGTGGCTTTAGTGTCTTGGCTAGAAATGTGCAATAAACATGCATCAATTCCACAAGATTACTAATAGTAGTTGTTACTCATTGTAAAGAGCCAGTTTACCTATGCTTGTTTTGTTTGTCTGAATATAGACAGAGGAAATTCAAGTGTTTTTAAAAACAGACATTTCCGTAGCTAGTCATTACAATTTTAAAAATGCAAAATGTTTTTACTTTAGGGATGCTCGTGATTGGGGAGATCATGGACGTAAGATGGATACTTATCCTTCAAGATCTGGTAAGATCGACCGTATGGAATAAACCACACATTTAGTTATCGTAGGATCAGTCTTGGTCAACAGACTACTTTTGTGGTAGTGGATTTTTCTCTTTTGGACCTAAAAAACATTGTTTTTTATTTTCATTGTTACATGTAGATCGTGGCATACCAGCTCCTACAGGGCAAGGACATATGAACAGAGGAGAAATTCATAGGTAAGTGGAGATCCATAGTATTTGGGCTGTAACTGAAACAAATTTTGCACAGATGTGAATACAAAATTGTAATATTAGTAAATCAAAATTAAGGGTTATATATCAGTTATTGTTCCTTTTAGTTTCACAGTAAAAAACAAAGTAAAATACCATCATTAACCCCTTCAACCCCAGGCCTGTTTTCACCTTCATGCCCAGGCCATTTTTTGCAAATCTGACATGTCACTTTATGTGGTAATAACTTTGGAACGCTTTTACTTATCCAGGCCATTCTGAGATTGTTTTCTCGTCACATATTGTGCTTCACGACAGTAGTAAATTTGTGGCAAAATATTTCATTTGTATTTATAAAAAAAATACTAAATTTACCAAAAATTTGGAAAAATTAGCAAATTTCAATTTCTCAATTTTCAAAATAAATAGTAATACCTCCAAAAATAATTATTTTACATTCCCCATATGTCTACTTTATGTTGGCATCATTTTATAAATGTCATTTTACTTTTTTAGGACGTTAGAGGGCTTAGAAGTTTAGAAGCCATTTTTCAAATTTTCACCAAATTTTCCAAAACAATTTTTTTAAGCACCAATTCAGATATAAAGTGATTTTGAGGGGCTTACATAATGAAACCCACCCATAAATGACCCCATTTTAGAAACTACACCTCTCAAATTATAAAAAACTGCTGTTACAAACTTTAACTCTTCAGGTGTTCCACAAGAATTAAAGGAAAATGGAGGTGAAATTTCAAATTTTCACTTTTTTGGTAGATTATTCATGTTAATAATTTTTTCTTGCAACACAGCAAGGGTTAACAGCAAACTAAACTTCAATATACGTTGCTCTGATTCTGCAGTTTACAGAAATACCCCATATGTGGTGGTAAACGTCTCTATGGGTTTGTGGCAGTGGTCAGAAGGAATGGAGTGCCATACGGATTTTAGAGGCAGATTTTGTTTTTTAGGCACCATTTTGTAATTGAGAGACCCTGACGTACCCCTACAGTGGAAATCCTCATAAAATGACCCCATTTTGGAAATTACACCCTTCAAAGAATATATTAAGGGGGGTACTGGCCACTTTGACCCCTTTTACGGAATTTATGGAATTTGGAAACACTTGGCTGTGAAAATAAAAAGTTTAATTTCTTCCAATAAAATGTTGCTTTAGCCCCAAATTTTTCATTTTCACAAGGGGTAACAGGAGAAAAGCACCCCATAATTTGTTACCCATTTTCTCCTGAATGCGGCAACACCCCATATGTGGTGGTAAACTGCTGTGCGGGCACATGGCAGGACTCAGAACGGAAGGAGCACCATATGGATTTTGCAGAACAACTTTTGATAGATTGGTTTGTGGGAGCCATTGATTTTTATTTTTTTGAGTTATTGTCTTATGTGGGGGCTCATTTTTTGCAGGATGAGGTGACGTTTTTATTGGTACCATTTTGGGGTACATATGGATAGTAGGCGTCCTTAGACCTTGCTCAAAAGAGAGAGGAAACAAAGACAAAGACGCACAATCGTGAAGCACGTAGGCATAGGGAGACAGCAAACAATTATGTTGGAGGCTCACCTTGTAAGGTTGTGCATTAGGCACAACACTATAGCTTGCGTAGTAAAAAAGAAGTGTGGACCGTGTCTGCTCCGGATGATGCAGCCGCAGGGTAATAAATCTTCTGGTTGGGATTCCAAGTCCCACCAAAGAGGAATGAGTGAGCAAAAACAAACCTGCTAGTTTGGCGCAAAAGAATCCGGATTGGACGTCCTCAAATATTAATTCTTTTTTATTTTTTGTATATAAAAGGTGCACAATATGGGTCACAACGCGTTTCAGGGCTGCCAAGGGCCCCTTCTTCAGGTGATAAACAAGCAGAATGACAAACAAAGAACAAACGCTTATATAGTATACAGACCTTAGAAAACCGCCTGAAAACCACATGTGTGGGCGGAGCTAAAGTGGGCGGAGCATATGGTGGTATCAAGATCAACATTATAGACGCCAGAGTAAAGCGAAAATGAGCATCAACTAGTCCTACATAAATGCTACTCGTAAGCAAAACATAACAGTGCTGGAGAGATGTGAAAAATAATAATAGATTAGACAATTGTCAAATAGCTAATAGAGATCATGTGACCTGGCTAGTATCATGTCGTGTGTGGTCACGTGATCGGAGGTATCCCGATCACGTGGTCCACACAAAAGTAAAGAAAGATTTAATAGATAGGGGTCACTACCTTTTTATGTATCTATCAGGGGACGGACCAGTAGAATTAAATATAGTAATGGCGCTCCCATGTGAAGGTGCGACCGGTCCGGTCACTGAATGAGATGTCTAATATCATGCCGGACCCGGTCACGTGATCGGAAACCTAGGGAACCAGATGGCATGGCCGGGTGGGCGTCGCCAAAGGAGGGGCCGGTCATGATGACCAAAATGGTCACATGATCGGAGAAGAACGATTGGCCTGATCTCAACTTGGAAAAAAAGGGGAAAAATGGTAACCATGGGAATGGGAAGGATGCCACCATTACATAGACACACAGTGGTGGTGTACCTATAAAGGTGAATATATATATATATATATATATATATATATATATATGCACATAACTAGCAATAGTAAAGGAAATATATGGCAAAAGGTAATAAACTATCATAAACATAAAAGAACACGTCGGGGCAAATAGATAGATATGTATGTATATATATATATCTATCATCTATCATCCTATATACTATCCTATATACATCCTATCATACTATCATCTATATATATATATATATATATATATATATATATATATATATATATGGATGATAGTATCTGTAATGTAAATATATTCATAAAATGATATCTATGATGTAGATAAAACCATACATGCATAAAAAGGTATAAATATATATTAAAAAGCACACATATGCATACGCATACGTATAAAGGTAATATCCCGCACATACAGGCTTTGCGGGCTATTACCTTTATGCGTATGCATATCCTTATTGGATCTATTCAATAACTTAGAAAAGCTAATGGAAGACAAGATCCAACATCATCTAGATGCGACTTTCTTGAATATATACCTCCAAGAGGGAATTGTCCCACGTGGTCTTAGACTACGTTTTGACAACTCCTTCAAAGAGGATGAAACATTTTGCAAAGAATGGGACTCTTACCTACTGAACTGTGCTAGAGGCCTCATTACCAGACTTATTGAGAAGAGAAAATCGCTTTTCTCTGAGAAAGGCAACCTTATCTCGATTTACCATACTGAATTAATCAAATATAAATCTCATTCTGCCTTTACTAGGTTCGACCGATTAATCACTTCGAGAATCTTGATGTTTGAAAAAGAAATTCTGAGTAAAAAAAGTGAAAAATTAGCCAGGGATAGACATGATTTTGCAACCAACAATATCAAACACTGGCTAAAATCAAACCAGGACACTCAGATCACAGAGCGTACCAACCCTGTTGAGCAAACATCTACAACTTCGCATAAGGGTACACATTCACATACAAGAAGGCTCCCAACCAGACCCCTTTTGGAACAACATAAGGGTCAATTTTACATCAATAGCAACAGATCATTCAATCATTATGGTCCACGAAAACATTTTAAACCTGTTTATCCTCATAAACGACCATATAAATCTAATTCACATCTCCCGACTCATCAGGGACCCATTACTAATAACAAACCCACCACTAACCACTTATATACATCACCAGTGGCTCCCATGTCTAATGCGGAGCAATCAATGTCTGAGTTCCATACTCCACAGTCTACTATGGTTCAGAAGAAAAGTCATATGCCCCTTATACCAGTACCACCTACGGGAGCTTCTCCATCCGCTTTGTTTGGTGATGCTATCACTAATGGATGCGGTCCACTCAACCTACCGCCTACACAGTTCACTGTACATTCCACTTGAATTTACCAACTTGGGCCCCTCTACCTCAGTGTCTTACTTAACACTTCCACCTATCATTAATACCAAAGCAGCATATCCTATACTTAAAAGCCCAAATACCACTTCCATCACGGATTTTTTTTCACCCACTGGGCCGCAAGCCCACAAAAAGAAAACAAGAAGGGGCTATAGAGGGGGGAAAACCAAAAAAGAAATTGCAGGAGGCAAAAACCTAATAGATCGACCATCTTCTGTACTAACTCTGGGCATATTCAATTTATCCAGCCACCAATTGTCCAAAAAAGAGATTTCTATATTGTCTAAAGGGCTTTCCTTTCGCCCCACTGGCACTTTTGATGAGTTCACTCTCTTTTTAGATTTGAATAAATATATAAAAAAACTCACCTTGAAAAGACATTTTGAGATACTAAGAAATAAACCAAATGGGAAAGAAAATGATGCCCTTGCTAATTCCTCTCAAGAAGGTACAGTGACAGCAGTACCCTCGGGCCTAAAACCACCATCCACTTTCTATCCAACCCATCATAGGGGCAGTTATCTTGAAACTTTTTATTCAGTTATTTCAGAAAAGTTTAGAGGTATAAACCAAACATCCACTGATACAAGATCATGTTATAAACATAATCTCAGACCTTCTGAGAAAAAGGCGCTACAAGAGTTGAAATCCAATGCAGATATCATCATTAGAAGCGTGGACAAAGGTGGGGGTGTGGTCATTCAAAACAAGGATGACTACATAAGGGAAGCCTATAATATTTTATCAGATACAAACTATTATTTAGCGCTATTTGAGGACCCCTCACTACAAGATAGAATGGAATTAGAACATTTAGTTACATCAGCTGGCACTTTTCTCGATAAAAAAGAAAAGGAATATATCCTAGTGAAAGATGCCACCCTGGCCACATTTTATCATCTCCCCAAAATCCACAAGGACCTAAAAAATCCTCCGGGACGACCCATAATTTCGTGAGTCACCTCCCTCACTAGAAACTTATCCCACTATATTGATGTATTTTTACAAAAAAATGTGCTCAAACTAGAATCATATTTAAGGGACTCCTCTACTCTAATATCATATTTACAAAATATCACTTGGAAATCAAACTACATCTGGCTCACGCTGGATGTGTCAGCACTCTATTCAAATATTACACACGATCTGGGAATTAAGTGTAACTGCGCAATTCCTGGACAATGATACTGATATGCCTTTATTACAAAAGGACTTCATCAACAAAAGCATTCAGTTTATACTAACTCATAATGTATTCGGTTTCGAAGATAGAATTTACAAACAGATTCGAGAAACCGCGATGGGGACGCGTTTCGCGCCCAGTTTCGCTAACCTGTTTATGGGTGCCTTCGAACAGAGTTTCGTTTATGAATCCGTGCGTTGGAGAGATCACATTGTACTGTACAAAAGATACATTGATGATCTGATCTTCATCTGGGAGGGTGATGAGTCCTCCATTGAGAATTTCATTAAGCATTTAAACACCAATAATTGGGGGATCACATTCACTGGTACGTTTAATAAGTCCAAGATAGATTTTTTGGATCTAGAAATCACTGGCCAGGGGGACACCATTACCACTCGCACTTTTTTCAAAAAAGTAGACAGTAATAGCTACTTGGATTTTAAAAGTACACATTATAGTAAATGGAAAAGGAACATCCCATTCAGTCAATTCAGAAGGATAAGGCGAAACTGTACATCTAATGAAGATTTCCAACTCCAATGTGATATTGTAGCAATGAGATTTCGCCAGAAGGGTTATCCCGAAAAAATAGTAAATGGTGCTAGATCTAAAGCCTCTGAGCTCACACAAATGGAATGTTTAATCCCGAAGTGTAAGAACCCCCAAAAAAACAAAGAGAGCAAAGAGAACCCATTCAGTTTTAATTTCATCACCACATATAACCAAAATTTTATAAGTGATTAAACAAATTTTAAATGACCATTGGTATATTTTACAGAGGGATCCGGTTTTACTGTAAGTAAAATGATTCCTGGAATACCGCGCCTGACATACAGAAGGGCGAGCACTTTGAAAAATATTCTTGCACCTAGCAAAGTCAAGAGTAAAGGGAGGACCACCAGCGATATGACTAAAAAGTTACCAAATGGTAGCAATAAATGTAGACACTCAAGATGCCTGTGCTGTACCATGATATGTTCCAGTAAAACGTTTCGCAGCAATTACAACAGTGAGACTTTCCAAATAATGATAAATTTAGATTGCAACTCTACTCATGTCATTTATCTTTTGGAATGCCCCTGTCATCTACAGTATGTGGGACGCACAACACATACGCTGAGAAATAGGCTAAATAAACATCGGTCTAATATCCGTAAAAAATATCTTAAACACAGTGTCTCCAGGCATGCTGCTGAGTTCCATGAAGCCAGCTCAAGGGGATTTACCGTCACCCCCATTGAACAAATTCCTGTTAAGGAACGACAGAATATCCAGTACATCAGACGTAGAGAGATGTACTGGATTTTTAAACTCAATAGCCTCAACCCGTATGGTTTGAATGAGGCTTTTGAGATTAACTTATGAGTCTCCTCCCCTATGGTGTCTTTAGGGCTTTTTATATACATATGAGTCTACCAATTATATTCATTCCTGTGTTACTTTTTTAGAACCTGGGTGAGCATTACAATTTCTAGTATTATCGTTTATTACCACCTTTTGTGATTTTATCTCTGTATGTGCGGGCTATTACCTTTATACGTATGCGTATGCATATGTATGCTTTTTAATATATATTTATACCTTTTTATGCATGTATGGTTTTATCTATATCATAGATACCATCATTTTATGAATATATTTACATTACGGATACTATCATCTCTCTTTCTCACTCTCTCTCTCTATATATATATATATATATATATATATATATATATATATATATATATATCACACCTATTTGCCCCGACGTGTTCTTTTATGTTTGATAGTTTACCTTTTGCCATATATTTCCTTTACTATTGCTAGTTATGTGCATATATATATATATATTCACCTTTATAGGTACACCACCACTGTGTGTCTATGTAATGGTGGCGTCCTTCCCATTCCCATGGTTACCATTTTTCCCCTTTTTTTCCAAGTTGAGATCAGGCCAATCGTTCTTCTCCGATCATGTGACCATTTTGGTCATCATGACCGGCCCCTCCTTTGGCGACGCCCACCCGGCCATGCCATCTGGTTCCCTAGGTTTCCGATCACGTAACCGGGTCCGGCATGATATTAGACATCTCATTCAGTGACCGGACCGGTCGCACCTTCACATGGGAGCGCCATTACTATATTTAATTCTACTGGTCCGTCCCCTGATAGATACATAAAAAGGTAGTGACCCCTATCTATTAAATCTTTCTTTACTTTTGTGTGGACCACGTGATCGGGATACCTCCGATCACGTGACCACACACGTCATGATCCTAGCCAGGTCACATGATCTCTATTAGCTATTTGACAATTGTCTAATCTATTATTATTTTTCACATCTCTCCAGCACTGTTATGTTTTGCTTACGAGTAGCATTTATGTAGGACTAGTTGATGCTCATTTTCGCTTTACTCTGGCGTCTATAATGTTGATCTTGATACCACCATATGCTCCGCCCACTTTAGCTCCGCCCACACATGTGGTTTTCAGGCGGTTTTCTAAGGTCTGTATACTATATAAGCGTTTGTTCTTTGTTTGTCATTCTGCTTGTTTATCACCTGAAGAAGGGGGCCCTTGGCAGCCCTGAAACGCGTTGTGACCCATATTGTGCACCTTTTATATACAAAAATAAAAAATAATTAATATTTGAGGACGTCCAATCCGGATTCTTTTGCGCCAAACTAGCAGGTTTGTTTTTGCTCACATTTTGGGGTACATAACACTTTTTTTTTTTATTGCTTGGTATTACGCTTTTTGTGAGTCAAGGTGAAAAAAAAATAGCTGTTTTGGCATAGTTCTTAAAAAACAATTTTTACAGCATTCACCTGAAGGGGCAAATCATGTGATATTTTTATAGAGCAGGTTGTTACGAACGCGGGGATACCCAATATGTCTACCATTTTTATTATTGTTAAGTTTTACACATTAGATGCATTTTAGAACAGAATTAAATCTTGTTTATATGCTGCCATTTTCAGGGAGCCATATTTTTTTTTATTTTTTGGGCGATTCTCTTAGGTAGGGTATCAATTTTTGCGGGACAAGATGACGGTTTGATTGGTACCATTTTGGGTTAAATACGCCTTTTTGATCGCCTGCTATTACACTTTTTGTGAGGCTAGAGGGGAAAAATGGTTGTTTTGGCATAGTTTTTTATTTTTATTTTTTGCAGCATTCACCTGGAGGGCCATCTCATGTAATATTTTTAGAGAGCAGGTTGTTACGGACGTGGCGATACCCAATATGTCTAACTTTTTTCTTTTAGGAAAGTTTTTCACAATAGATTTATTTTTGAACAGAATAAAATCTTTTTTTGTTTTGCCATTTTCGAAGAGCCTTTTTTTTTTTTTTTTTTGGACGATTGTCTCAGGTAGGGTATCATTTTTTGCGGGACGAGATGACGATTTTTTTAGTACCATTTTGGGGTAAATACGCCTTTTTGATCGCGTAGTATTACACTTTTTGTGGGGGAAGGTGACCAAAAAATGGCTGTTTTGGCACTTTTTTTATTTTTTACTGTGTTCACCTGGCGGGATGGATCATGTGATATTTTTATAGAGCCAGTCGATACGGATGCGGCGATACCTTATATGCCTACTTTTTCTTTTTTCTTTTTTTTAACAATTTTTTTTTTACTTTTTTGGGGGGAAAATGGCATTATTTTTTTTTACTTGAAACTTTTATTATTATTTTTTTAACTTTATTTTTTAACTTTTTTTTCACCTTTTTACACTTTTTTTTAACTTTTGGGGGTTCTGATCCCCTTCACAATGCATTACAATACTTTGTATTGTTATGCATTGGCTGTAAGTGTATTACTCACAGTAATACACTTACAGCCTGCTTCCTGTGCGATCCAGGGGGCTGGATCGCACAGGCTCGCAGGGATGGCAGCCACAATGCCTAAGGAAGGCATCGGGCTGCCATCCAAGCCATCGGGTCCCCGTCACAGCAGCGCGGGGACCCGATGGCCCCCACTCGGCATCCTGAACATGCGGCACACCGCAAGTCTCTGCATTCCTCAGGGGTCCTGCATCTGGGCACAGCCGGACCCCGGACTCTGATCGGGCGGGCGCAGCTACTGCACCCGCCCGATCAGCGCTCAGTAATAGTACGGCGCTGGGCGTCTAGCACCTTACCGCAGCGCCGTACTATTACGGCGCTGGTCGCCAAGGGGTAAACTGGTGGACATTATTCCAAAAACAAAATAAGTCTGAAATTTACAATGTTCAGTTTTTGTTTTGCATTTTTAATTTTAATTTTCCTATGAAACAGCAAGGGTTAACAGCAAAATGAACTACAATATTTATTACCTGATTATGCAGTTTACAAAAACATCCCATTTATGTCCGTATACAGCTGTATGGGCACATATTATTTTTTTTACTGTGTTTATATTTTTACATGTAAAATTGGGAAAGAGGATGATTTAACCCTTTCACCCCGGAGGTTTTTTCGGTTTTGCGTTTTCGTTTTCTTGCTCGCTCCTTGCCTTCATACAGCCATAACTTTTTTATTTTTCTGCTCACATAGTTGTATGAGGGCTTGTTTTTTGCGGGACAAGTTGTACTTTCAAACACCACCATTTATTATTGGCCAATCGGGTCGTCTGTACATCACCCGGAAGCGAACCGCTTCCGGGTACAGACGCCACCGGAAGCCTTCAGAGGGGCCCATAAGAAATGAGAGGCCCATCGGAAGACACCGCCGATGGCAGTAAGTAGCCGCAAGTCTCTGCTGTTAGAAACAGCAGAGACTTGCCGGCCATGACGCCCGCCGCACCCGCGAGCGGGCGTCCTGTCCCCGCACCGCCCGAGCGCCGTACATGTGCGGCGCCGGTCGGGAAGGGGTTAAACTTTTAAAATTTTGGCGTTTTTTAAAACTTTATTTTACTTTTAACGATTTACTATTTAATAACTATTACTCCCCTTAGGGCCAAGAACCCTTGTCCTATTAACCCTAATGGAGATCTAGTAGGGTGAATAGGATTTTAGACTGTCCCTGCTGCCCTGCACTTTGTGCACACAGCAGCAAGGAGCTTCAGTAGCGTCCTGGCTGCCATGGTAACCGATCGGATCCATGCGATCAGAAGCTGCCACTGCCATCAATGAACATACAGAGGAGGACGGGAGGGGACCCTGTGACCACTGCCACTTTTTTAATTTTTCGTTGACTGAGATGTGTGGGGGCTCATTTTATGCAGGACAGGATGTGGTTTTTAATGGTACCATATTGTGGGTACATATGACTTTTTGATTGCTTTTTATTTTATTTTTTTATGAGATGAAGTCGACTAATATTGCAGTTCTGTCAGTGTGTTTTTTTTAATGGATTTCTCCATGTGGTATGTTTTTGATATGATAATTTTATTCTGCAGGTTGATGCAGTTGATGGGTCTTTCTAACTGCAAATAACTGATTAATTTCTGAGCCAGCCTACATGTATTTGATATTTTTCTCGGGACACCTTGGACCTTTCTTCTGTGCAATTAGATGATGGATATAGTATTAAAAGAAAAAAAAAAAAATATATATATATATATATATATATATATATATACATTATACATTTTTTTCTGTTACAAAAGGTTTAAAGACAAAGCATTTCTAAAATCATTCCCGTACGCTTGTACCCTGAAAATGGATGCTATTTATGTAATTTATCTACTGGCTGGGCCCACCGCAAAACTTCAGAAGGCTGGAGTACATCTTGGATTTTGGAGGCCTATTTTTTGCTTGCTGGTTCTATGGCACCGTACTGCCAGAAAACTGTTATACAGTGCCAAAACATTACAAGCCCCTTCAAACTTTTTTAATGTTATTCACCTATGGTATTCATCTGGGGGAAATTTGGACATTTTAAGGTTTGTTTTTTTTTTTTAAATACATTTTTGCGTGTGGTTGTATATTTTACGCAGAAAAAAACCTTGCTATACAAAATAACAACAAATGTGTGCTTGTATATTTCACACGTACAAATTCCACTGTACTATTGCTAATACTAATAAAAATATATATATATAATTTTTTTTTTTTTTTTTTTTTTTTAATGAATGAAAAGGGGGGATGTTTGTATGGGTGTGTACATAGTCTAATTACTATTGTGAATACTTGTAATTATTGCTACATGTTTAAAAAATTTTATTAATTTTTTTATTTAATTAATTTTTTAAGTGAATTAACCCCTTTCTGCCACCGTCCAGCTAGGAGTGGTTAATTCCCAGCCTGCAGGTTAGTTTTAAAGCCAGCAGGTAGTGCTCCCTGCTGGCTTTCAGCTTTGTCAATACATGCTTGTAGCATAGAACTGCAAGCGTGTATTTCAGCCAGACCGCTCCAGCTGGCTTCCAGACTTCTTCCTGTGATCGCAGCTGTCTAATGACAATGTGGTCACAGCAGTCTGCAGCGGCACTGGGAGATCGCGATGTAACAAGCCACTTTTATACATTGGGTTACAGATAAGAGCCTACCACCGCACGACTTTCTACTTCACGGCGGTAGGCCCTTATCTGTAATTTTTACTGGTACAATTTTGGAGACTTTTTGAGCACTTTTTATTTCATTTTTTAGGTGGTGAAGCAGACAAAAATTGCAATTCTGTCAGTGTGTTTTACTTTTTATGAGGTTCACCATTTGGTATATTTGCTATAATTTTATTCTGTGAGTTGATATGGTTATGGTGATACCAAATTTGTATTGTTTTTTTGATGTTCTACCACTTTAATATTAAAAATTCACTTCTTTATTAAACTTTTTTTTTTTTTTTGCATCACCAAAATCTAAGACCCATACATTTTTTTATTTTTCAGTCAACATAGTTGTGTGAGGTCTTATTTTTTGCGGGATAGGCTGTAGTTTTTTATATTTAGTAATAGTATTTTTGGGATGCATATGACAACTTGATCAGTTTTTATTCAAAATTTTTTTTTTTTAAAGGTAAGGCTAGAAAAACGGCAATGGTTTTTATTTTTATTTTTTATAGTGTTAATCATGCAAGATTACTACCATGATCATTTTATAGATCAGGTCTTTATGGAGATGGCGATATCAATTAAGTTTACTCTAATTTTTTATTTTTTATTTTTCCATTTTTTAGACTCTTATAAATTTGCGGATATGGGAAAAGGGAATTTATTTTTAATTTATTTTTATTTTTTTACGTTTATTTTTTTTATTTTTACACTTTTTGTTATGCAGTCCCACTTGGATGTTGAAGATCCAGTCGGTCTGATGGCTATACTATACTTTGCTCTAGTATTGCAAAGTGTACCATCGGGCCACTGCCATTGCACCGCAATGGTTGACGGTGGGTGCCCCCTCCCTCTACAAACCCCATGGATGTCGTGGGTGTCTACTGACCGCAGCATCTAAAGGGTTAAACAGGCGAGATCAGTGCCAGCAATGATCTTGCCAGTTACAGTAATGTCAGCATACAGCTGACACTCGTCGCTGATGACAGTGGCTCAGGAACAGAGCCGCTGCCATCACATACAGGGGGAGGGGCACAGATGGGGACAGGGGGCAACTCAACACCTTACGTGATAGGGGCAGTGCAGGGATAAAAGTTTTAATCCAACTGCTTTACATAACGTGTATATATGTGCTATCTGAAGGGGCTAATAGAATTTAAAGTATTTTGTAATATCACAGTATTTGACATGTTTTAATTGTTGTTGGTTTTTTTTTGTACTTTTTTATTTTAAGCAATATTCCTGTAAATGAAAATTCCCAAAATATGTCAGCTACTATGGGACCTCAAGGTGGTGGAAACTTTGGACAAAACAGGCTGAATGATGCACGGTTTACACGTCGTTACTGAAAAATTTAAATCTTGCGTTGAAGGGACATTTCCATCAGCAAAGGGTATTTTCTTAAACTCTGTATTCATAGAAAACATTCTTTTGTTTTGTTTTTAGAATTTGACTTTTTCATTTAGGCAGTACTATACAACTGACAATTAAATTTAAATATTATCTTTTTGTAGCAGTCTACATCAATTATAAGACTTCCTGTACAGATTGGTAATCCATTGTTAGTTTACTGTTGCTGTGTGGGGAAGATATCTGTAAGTTAATTATTGTAATAATATGTGTAGAATTGGGATAACAGTATGGCAACTCTATTGTTTTATTGATAGGTCTAGATAAAGATGTCCACAAAAGACCATTGCATTGATTAGTGTGACATGTGATGCTATCATTGAATCTCTACAGGTGGAGCTCTTCGGTTGCAGCAATGGCCTGAGTGAAAAAAAAATTACCCTATTAACTCAAACCTGGTTCCATGTAGTGTTTACAGTTAAAAACATACATTTGCTTTGAAGAGCTTTTTTAGCATCTTGAAGAAAAATCTCTTTTTAATCAGCACCAGAGTTCCGTCCCTCTAGTCTGAGAGCCCCTCCTTCCCATGGTAGATTGACAGGGCTAGGCATCTGTATCCTGATTTTTTCTGACCCCGTAATCTGGGGGCCATGTGCCATTTTTTCTGTTCTGGCCATTATCGACCTGCTGTGTTAATGCTTCGAAATTCTGGCACACTAATGATTCCAAAACAAAAATAATTTTCTCTGCTATGCTGAACAGCTGAGCAAAGCAAAGTTCTGCTTTTAAGGCCCCTTTCACATGACCATATTGAATGGGGCTGTATTTATCCGCAAAATTGCGGAATAGATAAGGCCCCATTCACCTCTATGGGGCCGGGAGCCGCTGCACGGAGCTATGTCCGTGCCGCGGCTCATTTGAAGCATGTCCTATACTCGTCTGTACGCACGGACAAGTATAGGCATTTTCAATGGGGCCGCCCGGCGTGTGTTCCGAGCGCTGCGGAACACGCGCCGGGCGGCCCCCGTATACGTTCGTGTGAATGGACCCTAATTGTCAACCCTAGCACTACATTGAACCATGGGGATTATTTACTGTCCAGAAATACGTATTTGCACCTCAAATTGCGACTTTTTGCTGCTCACTCCAGGTCTAAAAAAAAAAGTGAGCTGGGAAGGGGGCAGACATGTCACAATCATTGTCTGCGCCTCTTCTTAACTTTGGCGGATCCACCGCCAAATATATGGGTTAAGACAGGCGTCTAAAACGCCTGTCTTAGTAAATGACCCCCTTTGTTCAGGTTAATAGGGTAAAGTTGACACACTCCCGGTAAGCGAGTATGTCCAGAAAACCCTCTGTTTTTTATTTTAGAAAATAAATAAAAATAAATATTTAAATGTAGGTTGTTAATGTGATTCAAAAATTATGGTAGTGTCCCTTTAACGTTCAAATGCTTTCAAATAGTTTTCATTTTGTTACCAAACTTTCTTTACAAACAGATTATTTTGTAGGCTTTCAAGACAAATTACAATATATCATTTTGTTTAGTCTCTTTCCAAAATACTTGTCTATAATTTTTTTTTTTTTTTCCTCAAATCCATATTATGTAGTTTTTGTGTTGCTCCCATGTTATCAGAGATTTTATGGTTGCCTGTACTGTGTCAAGGAACGATTGCTGTAACAATGATGTACAACTTTTGTATTGGTTTCTGGTATTAAACATTGCATATGGGAAAAAAATCTAATTTTATATGCTTGTTATATATGTATTGCTTTAATTATTGCCGAGCACACTTAATAAACACTGCTAAGGTAGCCTTACTTTATTTTTAAAAAAAAAAAAAAAAAACTCCCCCGTGTACCTGCCGGAATACCCCTTTAAAGTTGGTTATCTCATTAAGACTAGAGTTGATCGAACATGCTCATAACGAGCACTGTACTGCTCGTATCCCCTGCGCTCCGCTGCACAGCCATCCGGATCCGTCCTCACCTGCCTGTAAGTCAATGGGCACGGATCCATTTGGTATCACACACTAGTGTGTGACACCAAACGGATCTGTCGTTCTCACCCGACTGTAAGTCAGTGGGGACGGATCCTTTTGGTATGACACACTCGTGTGTCATACCAACCGGATCCGCCCCCATTGACTTAGTCAGGTGAGGACGGATCTGGATGCCTGCGGGTATGCGAGCGCAGGGGATCGGAGCACTACAGTGCTCGTTACGAGCACGTTCGATCAACTCTAAGACCACTAACCTCTTATCTACTGGATATGAAATAAGTGTTTGATTGCAGGATATATGATGTCTTACTGGTACAAATCCTTTAAATTAGTGTTTGATCTGCTAAGACAGTATAGACGAGGACTACAGATTGAGCCTACAGAGCAGCTTTCTGATGTGTTTTACTTAGAAGAAGAAACAGTCTGCAGATGAAGTGAAATGGAAAGTTGCTGAAGTCAAGCTGCTGAAAATGTAATAAAAACAACAGAAAATGTCCCCCAAAGGTGTCCATAGCCTTTAAAGAGGACCTTTCACCACTCCTGACATGCCTGTTTTAATATCTTCATGCATTCCCCATGTAATAACAAGTCTGGAACATCAATTCTTATGTCTGTATGTTGTGCCAGACATAAGGGGAGGTGGCCAGTTGGGGGTGTGTATCTGCGCAGTCTGAACATGGCAGCACTGATTGGATAGTCAGTCTGTGCAGATACACACCCCCAACTGGTCACCTCCCCTCTGTTCCTTTACTGAAGACAAATAGCAATTTATTCATAACTTCTCGTGCAAATAATAAAGGAATGGCACAACATACAGACATAAGAATAGATGTTCCAGACTTGTTATTACATGGGGAATGCATGAAGCGATTAAAACAGGCATGTCAGGAGTGGTGAAAGGTCCTCTTTAAGGACTAAGCCTGTTTTGGTGGCAATGTTTTTATTTTTCCACCTCAAAGGACCACATCTTTTTTTAACCCTTTCTATCCTTCCTGCCCAGGCCATTGTTTGCTAATCTGACGTGTCACTTTGTGTGGTAATAACTTTGGAACACTTTTACTTATCCAAGCCATTCTGAGAATGTTATGATACATTGTACTTCATGTTAGTAGTAAATTTGAGTCAATATATGTCACCTTTATTTATGAAAAAATCCAAAATTGACCACAAATTTAGAAAAATTAGCAATTTTCAAAATTTTTATTTTTCTGCTTTTAAAACAGAAAGTGATACCTCATAAAAAATTTATTAACATTCCCCATATGTCTACTTTATGATGGCAACATTTTGTAAATGTAATTTTATTTTTTTAGGATGTTAAAGGGCTTTGAAATTTATAGATTTTCCTGAAAAATTCAAAAACACATTTTTTTGAAAGGACCAATTCAGTTAAGTCACTTTTACGGGTTTACATAATAGAAATTGCCAACAAATGACCCCATTTAAGAAACTACACCACTCAAGATATTCAAAACTGATTTTACAAACTTGGTTAACCCTTTTTGGGTGTTCCACAAGAATTAAATGAAAATTGCGATGGAATATAAAAATGTATCTTTTTTGGCAGATTTTCCATTTTTATCCATATTTTCATGTAACACAGCAAGGGTTAACATAAAATTCAATATTTATTACCCTGATTCTGCATTTTATAGAAACACCTCATTTGTGGTTGTATACCGCTGTATGGGCATACGACAGGGCAATCGGCAACATATGAAATTTGGAAGCTGTTGTTTTTACAGGGATAATTTTCATGCTCCATGTTGCAATTGAAGACCATGTGATGCAACCCTACAGTAAAAAATCCCATAAAGTGACCCCATTAAGGTATTTCATGGAATTGGCTGTGAAAATGAAAAATTACATTTTTTTTCTAGAACAAAATGAATTTACAACCAAATTTTTCACTTTTACAAGGGGGAACTGGAGAAAATACACTACATAATTTGTGGCCCATTTTCTCACGATTATGGCAATACCCCATATGTACTTGTATATTGCTATATAGGCGTACCACAGGGGTCAGAAGGAAAGGAGCAACAAATAACCTCTGTAGGGCAGATTTCACCGAAATAATTGATAGGCGTCATCTTGCGATTGAACACACCCAGATGTACCAGTAGAGTGGAAACCCCCAAAAAGTGACCCCATTCTGGAAACTACACCCCTCAAGATTCTAGCAAGGCATGTAGTGAGCACTTTGACCCCAAAGGTATTTCATTGAATTGGCTGTGAATATGAAAAATTACTTTTTTTTTTTCCTAGAAAAAATGGCTTTAAGCCCAAATCTTTAACTTTCACAAGCGGGAACTGGAAAAAATACACCCCATAATTTGTTGCCCATATGTGCTTGTAGCTCGCTATATTGGCACACAGCATGCAATCTATAAAATATATTTTGCAAGCAGCCCTGAATAGACAGAAATTGATTTTACGTGCCATTTGTTATTTAAAAAATTCCTGAGGTCCCCAGCAACTAAAAACCCCAAAAAGTGACCCCATTCTGGAAAGAGCACCCCCCCATATGAACTTTTTAAGTGGTGGAAAGGGTACTTTTCAGCAAACGTGTATCTCACAGAAGGCAGAAACACTTGTCAAAGGATTTTAAAGCACACAAATGTAAAAATGAAAAATTACTACCAGACCCCAATTTTTCACTTTAACAAGGAGTTAAAGGAGAAAATGCACCCCACTATGTGTCACCCATTTTCTCCCCATTATGACAACACCCCAAATGTGCTTGTAGCTCGCTGTTTTGGCGCACACCAAGCAAGCTTCAAAATGTGTATTTTTGCAGGCCTGAATAAGACAGAAATGGATTTTACGTGCCATTTGTCATTTAAAAAATTCCTGAGGTCCCCAGCAACTAAAGTGGTGGAAAAGGGAATTTTCAGCAAACACGTGTCTCACAGAAATGAATATATAGTGTTTGGTGAAAAGTGGATATGTAAGCAATCCGGACAAAATTATAGATATAAGGTGGTAAAACTACAGAGTATGTAAAGGTTGAAATTAAATTAATACTCCATGGATGAGTGGTAGATTCTAAAACACTTCATGCACAGGCCAGGTTTTTCAGGGCAGGTTTCGAAGTGGTAAATGTTGTCCTTCCTAATCCCCCTTTTTCAACACACTCTGTATCCTTTTTGGGTCTTACCCTTTCTTGCTGTTTGGGGAACTTCACCTGGGAAATGTTGTCCTGGTACAGCACGGGCACCATAACTTACAGAAGTACTGGGGCCCTCTTCTGCTTGGTTTGGAAAAATTAGGGCCTTGATCACTACTTCTTGAAAGTGAAGGAAAGTTCCTGTGTGTTTCATAGACTTAAATAGCACGTACGCTTTGTACATTGCCGTCTGTACAAGGTGTACAGCCAGCTTTTTGTACCACACTTTTGTTTCTCGTGTGGCACTGTAGGGCTTTAGAACTTGATTTGAAAGATCAACCCCTCCCATGTGCCTGTTATAGTCCAGGATACAGACTGGTTTGGGGACAGTGGTATTGGTACCACGTACAGCGACAAGGGAGCTGGTGTTGGCATGAATGCCGGTCAGTACAAGGACGTCCCTCTTGTACTTAACCACCAGCATCTTCTCATGGAGGAGAGCCCTGCTTTCACTCTTTCTCAGTGGTTGCCCTATCAGGGATCTAGGGAGGCGTCACTGATTTTTGCATACTGTGCTGCAAGCCACAGTACGTCTGGCAGTTAGGGACATAAATAGGGGTATGCTGGTATAATAGTTATCCACATAGAGTTGGTAACCCTTATCCAGCAGTGGGTGCAGCAAGTCCCATACAATCTTCCCACTAACTCCTAGGACGGGGGAGGGTGGGGGGTGTAATTTTGGGGGTTCTATCCTGGAGTCTTTCCCTTCTTAAAGCCGGAACCTATAGGTGTACCTGGAGCTACTCTCACAGAGTTTATACATTTGTATGCCATACCTTGCCCGCTTGCTGGGTAGACACTGGGGGAATCTTACCCTCCCCTTGAAATGTACCAGGGACTCCTCTATACAGATATTTTGTTCTGGGGTTTACACTTAAGCAAATTTGGTGCTGAAGTGGTCAAGGATGGGCCAAATTTTAAAAAAGCTGATCATTACAATGCAAACATTTCAGAATCTAATCAAATCTATTCCAGGCCATGGCATTACTGAATATTGGAGTCTGGTACAAGACATCCACATTCCAATACTGTCTAATGTTTTTGTTTTTTTTTTTAACAAGCCCCATATGCAGCACAAGCCCCCAGAAGATTTTCATTTCTGCTGCTATAACTGGTGTCCAGCCAAGGGGCCTTGCGTATGGCGATGTGGGGTTCTGGGTAATAAACTGCTGGGCATATAAATTTGTTTGGGCCACAATAAAATTTACTAAATCTTCGCTGAAAAAGATTTTGAAAAAATCAATTTCTGTGAAGTCCATGCGGTCAATTTGTATTCCAGAGTTTCCCACAAACAGGGGGTGGGGTCCATAAGGGTTCACTCTGGGGGGCTGCCTCTGCTGTTGTTCTGGGGCGCCTTCTAGATAGTCCCTCATCAGTGGATGATGATGATGAGTGTTAGAAAAGTAGAGGAAAGTGGCATCCTCTTCTCCCTCACTGGCAGACTCTGTATCAATAGTAATATTTATTTCTATAGCGCCAACATATTCTGCAGCGCTTTACAATTCAGGGGTTTATGTACAAACGGTTATAAATAACATAGCAACAGACAAGTCCATTATTACAAGAAGAGGAATGATAGCCCTGTTCGCAAGAGCTTACAATCTATGAGGAGATGGGGTTGACACAAAAGGTAAAAGCGCTTGTTTTGTACAATGGTCCAGCCATCTTGGGAAAATAGGGGAGCAGATATACTGTAGAGCTGTATGAGCTGGTCACCAGCTAGTGTATAAAGTGCTTCTGGGTGCGATGGAGAGTTTAGTGGAGGATCAGGTTCAGGGAATGATAAATGGGCTATATGGAGAAGAATTAGATCAGGGGAGGTGATGGGCCAACCTAAAAAGGTGTGTTGTTAGGGAGCGTCTAAAGTTGTACAAGTTGTGGTTTAGTCTGATTTCTTGGGGTAGGGCATTCCAGAGAACCGGTGCAGCTCGGGAGAAATCTTGGAGCCGGGAGAGTGAGGTTCGGATTTTTGTGGAAGTTAGTCGTAAGTCATTGGTTGAACGGAGAGCACGGGTAGGGTGGTAGACAGAGATAAGGGAGGAGATGTAGGGGGGTGCAGCACTGTGGAGGGCTTTGTGTATCAGAGGCAAGATGCGCGTATGCCTCTTCAGCTGAGTACACTCATTGGGATGAATGGGCCATTTTTATTTTATTGGGGTGTGAAATGTGTAAAACTTTATTTAGTGTGAAGGGTGTGTGTTGTGTTTTCACACGTGAAGGGGTCTGTAATAAATTTGAAATAGAATTTAGAAAAAAATATTTTAAGTATTTTCTATAAAAAAATAAAAGTAAATCTTTACTGCACAAAAAAAGCCTTTACTGCACAAAAAAAACACGTGCAGTTCAAAATGAGCAGACGCGATCAGTAATGGACACATATGGACCACATATGGAGTACTGTGTACAGTTCTGGGCTCCTGTGAACAAGGCAGACATAGCAGAGCTGGAGAGGGTTCAGAGGAGGGCAACTAAAGTAATAACTGGAATGGGTGGACTACAGTACCCAGAAAGATTATCAAAATTAGGGTTATTCACTTTAGAAAAAAGACGACTGAGGGGAGATCTAATAACTATGTATAAATATATCAGAGGTCAGTACAGAGATCTCTCCCATCATCTATTTATCCCGAGGACTGTGACTGTGACGAGGGGACATCCTCTGCGTCTGGAGGAAAGAAGGTTTGTACATAAACATAGAAGAGGATTCTTTACGGTAAGAGCAGTGAGACTATGGAACTCTCTGCCTGAGGAGGTGGTGATGGTAAGTTCACTAAGAGAGTTCAAGAAGGGCCTGGATGTATTTCTGGAGGGTAATAATATTACAGGTTATAGTTACTAGAGATGGGTCGTTGATCCAGGGAGTTATTCTGATTGCCTGACTGGAGTCGGGAAGGAATTTTTCCCCCTAAAGTGAAGAAAATTGGCTTCTACCTCACAGGGTTTTTTTTTTGCCTTCCCCTGGATCAACTTGTAGGAAAATAGGCTGAACTGGATGGACAGATGTCTTTTTTCGGCCTTACAAACTATGTTACTATGTTACTATGTTACTGATCGGTGCTTAGTGGTTGCAAAATGCAAGTGCGCAGATAATGTATGTATATGTGTCTAACTACCAATAACTTCAGTTCTTTTTTCACACAAAAAAATGTAAAAGAAAAACTAAATTTTTCTCATACGTGCATTTTGCAGAGCACTGTAAAATACACGTACGCAGATGGTCTGTTTGTGCAATATCCTAAACTGACTCTATAACTGAAATTTATATATCTAACTACCACTAACTGCAGTTCTTTTTTCACTCCAAAAACAGATAGTGTGCATGCAAAAACTGTAGTATAAAAATTCACTACAGTGTTAAAAAAGCGAACACTGGCTAAAAATTAATATATATATATATATATATATATATATATATATATATACAGTACAGACCAAAGGTTTGGACACACCTCATTCAAAGAGTTTTCTGTATTTTCATGACTATGAAAATTGTAGATTCACACTGAAGGCATCAAAACTATCAATTAACACATGTGGAATTAATGTCTTATATTCTAGGTTCTTCAAAGTAGCCACCTTTTGCTTTGATTACTGCTTTGCACACTCTTGGCATTCTCTTGATGAGCTTTAAGAGGTAGTCACCTGAAATGGTTTTCACTTCACAGGTGTGCCCTGTCAGGTTGAATAAGTGGGATTTCTTGTCTTATAAATGGGGTTGGGACCATGAGTTGTGTTGGGCAGAATTCAGGTGGATACACAGCTGATAGTCCTACTGAATAGAGTGTTAGAATTTGTATTATGGCAAGAAAAAAGCAGTAACGAAAAACGAGTGGCCATCGTTACTTTAAGAAATGATGTCAGTCAGTCCGATAAATTGGGAAAACTTGTCCCCAAGTGCAGTCGCAAAAACCA
Organism: Rhinella marina; assembly: GCA_900303285.1. Lineage (NCBI taxonomy): Eukaryota > Metazoa > Chordata > Amphibia > Anura > Bufonidae > Rhinella > Rhinella marina. The sequence goes on from ONZH01022741.1 coordinate 155,966, forward strand.
TCAAGCGCTACAAATAAACTGGCTCACATGAGGACCGCCCCAGGAAAGGAAGACCAAGAGTCATCTTCTGCAGAGGATAATTTCATCCGAGTCACCAGCTTCAGAAATCGCAGGTTAACAAAAGCTCAGATTAGAGACCAGGTCAATGCCACACAGAGTTCTAGAAGCAGACACATCTCTACAACAACTGTTAAGAGGAGACTGTGTGCATCAGGCATTCATGGTAAAATAGCTGCTAGGAAACCACTGCTAAGGACAGGCAACAAGCAGAAGAGACTTGTTTGGACTAAAGAACACAAGGAATGGACATTAGACCAGTGGAAATATGTGCTTTGGTCTGATGAGTCCAAATTTGAGATCTTTGGTTCCAACCACCGTGTCTTTGTGCGACGCAGAAAAGGTGAACGGATGGACTCGACATGCCTGGTTCCCACCGTGAAGCATGGAGGAGGTGTGAAGGTATGGGGGTGCTTTGCTGGTGACACTGTTGGGGATTTATTCAAAATTGAAGGCATACTGAACCAGCATGGCTACAACACAGCATCTTGCAGCGGCATGCTATTCCATCCGGTTTGCGTTTAGTTGGACCATCATTTATTTATCAACAGGACAAGTGTTGGGGTGCTACGTCAGATGACCTGGCCTCCACAGTCACCAGACCTGAACCCAATCGAGATGGTTTGGGGTGAGCTGGACCGCAGAGTGAAGGCAAAAGGGCCAACAAGTGCTAAGCATCTCTGGGAACTCCTTCAAGGCTGTTGGAATACCATTTCAGGTGACTACCTCTTGAAGCTCATCAAGAGAATGCCAAGAGTGTGCAAAGCAGTAATCATCACAGCAGGCTGTGTAAGGGCTATTTGACCAAGAAGGAGAGTGATGGGGTGCTACGCCAGATGGCCCAATCGGGATGGTTTGGGGTGAGCTGGACCGCAGAGTGAAGGCAAAAGGGCCAACAAGTGCTAAGCATCTCTGGAAACTTCTTCAAGACTGTTGGAATATCATTTCAGATGACTACCTCTTGAAGCTCATCAAGAGAATGCCAAGAGTGTGCAAAGCAGTAATCAAAGCAAAAGGTGGCTACTTTGAAGAACCTAGAATATAAGACATATTTTCAGTTGTTTCACACTTTTTTGTTAAGTATGTAATTCCACATGTGTTAATTCATAGTTTTGATGCCTTCAGTGTGAATCTACAATTTTCATAGTCATGAAAATACAAAACTCTTTGAATGAGAAGGTGTGTCCAATCTTTTGGTCTGTACTGTGTGTATGTGTGTGTGTGTATATATATATATATATATATATATATATATATATATATATATATAAGAGAGAGACTCCCTGTCCTTTCCTTCATCTGGCGTAGGGCCGGGATGGACACAGGGATGTCCTTTTGAACAGCTCACTCTCAGACAGCAGCACTGTGCAGTCTGAGCATGAGCTGCAGGAAGAAAGTCACCCTCCCTCCCACCCCTGCAGCTGACAGAAGTTGATTTTTACTTTAGTTTTTGCAATCGTTTCGGCTGCGGAGTGAGAGGGGGCGTGGCCTGCCCAGGTTGGGGGTCATGGCTTAGCGGGAACTGGGGGCAGGGCTTTTAAGTCCTTCTTTTGAGGGTGGCCTGAATTACAGGTTGATGCCATGGTAATTTGAGGAAACACAGTGGGTAGCAGTGGAAGAAAACATCTTTTATTACTACTGAACAGTAAATATGTGAAATTTACATTATATTAGGTAATGATTGATGATTTAGTCTAAAACATAAGGTATATTTATGGTAGCCAGAATACCCCTTTAACAGTGTCATCCACAGCACCCTGCCCCTTTAAAGCAGACTGCAGTGAAGAAAACTGGCTCGGTTGTTACGGAAACCTGGTGTGAAACTATCTGTATGTGGAGACTAAGTGCCTGAGAGCTTCTATTGGCTGATAAGGGTCATGTGACCAGCCTACTATTGGCTAATGCATTTTTTGGGAATATCTCAGGAACAGTATGTCCTGGAGAGCTGAGACCCGGTCTAAAACCTTCCCGGACACCTAATGTACCTGTGTACCAAATTTCGTGATTGTAGCTGCGATGGTGTGGATTCCTTTAGTGGACATTCTCACACATACATACATACATACATACATACATACATACATACATACACTCCGCTTTATATATTAGACTAGCAGAAGGACCTGGCTTTGCACGGTTATATTTCATCTATTTCATTTAATGTTTGTGCGTGTCATTAAAAGATATGGACAGTATCCCCCATAAGTTACCTCTACAGCACCCTGCCCCCTTAACAGTGAACTCCACAGTCCCCCTTAACATTGACCCGGCCACAGTGCCCGTCTCCTTAAAATGGGACCTCCACAGCAGCCCATCCCCTTAACTTTGACCTTCACAGCACCCCACTCCCTTGACATTGACCTCTTCAGGGGCCCGCCCCCTTAACAGTGACCTCTACAGCACCCCACCCCTTAACACTGACCTCCATAGGGGACCATCCTCTTATTTTTGACCTCCACTGTTCCTTGCCCCCTTAACAAAGACCTCCACAGCACCTGTCCCTTTAACAGTGACTGCCACAGCACCCTGCTGCCTTAACATTGACCTTCAGAGCAGCTGCACCTTTAATAGTGGCCACTGCCCCCTTAACAGTGACCTCCACAGCAGCCTGCCCCCTTAACAGTAACATCCACAATGAACGCCCCTTTAACAGTGACCTTCATAGTGCCCGCCCCTTTAACAGAGACCTCCACAGCAGCTGCCCATTTAATTAGTGATCTCTGCCCCTTAACAGTGACCTCCACAGTGACCTTCCCCTTAAGGCTAGGGCTATACGACGTCGTGTGTTACACGACATTTTGACGCACCAATGTCACTCAACAATTTTTATTATGTAAGACTATGGCCTCGCACTTCAATATGCGACGGCGACACGACAGTTGCAAAAATTCCAACCAAGGTGCAACACCATAGACTATCACTTAAAAAAATTGTTTCTCGACATTGGTGCGACATCAGTGTCGCGTGACAAATGTAGCAGTGTAGTTGTGCCCCATGTGTCTTGCCACTTATTGTCGTGCAACACATGTCGTGTAACCCTAGCTTAAAGCTGACCTACAGCAGTGAAGAAAAATTGCTGGCTTGTTATGGAAACCTGTGTAAGAGCTATTTACCTGAGCTCTTTACCTGTTTGCTAATTACCTTTGGTTACTACACAGAGCGAAAACCTATTTCCCAAGTTTTTCTTGTTCTCATCCAGTTTCTTCTGCTCTGCCCCTTTAAAGCTGACCTACAGCACTGAAGAAAAATGGCTGGGTTGTTATGGAAACCTGCTGTGTAAAGCTGTGTGTATGTGCAGACTATTGGCTGATAAGGGACATGTGACCGCGTGTATGGCAGTTGGGATTTGACGAGAAAGACTTCCAGGCTAATATTGGCAAATGGAGGTAATATTTTGGAAATATCTCAGGAACGGTATGTCCTAGAGAGCTGAGACCCGACCTAAAACCTTCCCGGAGATCTGATTTACAGTGCCTTGCGAAAGTATTCGGCCCACTGGAACTTTTCAACCTTTTGCCACATTTCAGGCTTCAAACAAAAAGATATAACATTATAAATTTTGGTGAAGAATCAACAACAAGTGGGTCAAAATTGTGAAGTGTACTAAAACTGTTGGGCATGCAAAATTATTCGGCCCATTTACTTTCAGTGCAGAAAACTCACTCCAGAAGTTCATTGAGGATCTCTGAATGATCATCAGTCATTTAGGACAACATTCGAAGATAAATAGAATCCACCTGTGTGTAATCAAGTCGTATAAATGCACCTGCTCAGTGATAGTCTCAGGGTTCTGTTTAAAGCACAGACAGCATCATGAAGACTAAGGAACACACCAGGAAGGTCCGTGATACTGTTGTGGAGAAGTTTAAAGCCGGATTTAGATACCAAAAGATTTCCCAAGCTTTAAACATCCCAAGGAGCACTGTGCAAGCGATCATATTGAAATGGAAGGAGTATCAGACCACTGCAAATCTACCAAGACCCGGCGGTCCCTCTAAACTTTCATCTCAAACAAGGAGAAGACTGATCAGAGATGCAGCCAAGAGGCCCATGATCACTCTGGATGAACTGCAGAGATCTACAGCTGAGGTGGGAGAGTCTGTCCATAGGACAACAATCAGTCGAACACTTCACAAATCTGGCCTTTATGGAAGAGTGGCAATTAGAAAGCCATTTCTTAAAGATATCCATAAAAAGTCTCGTTTGCAGTTTGCCACAAGCTACCTGGGAGACACACCAAACATGTGGAAGAAGGTGCTCTGATCAGATGAAACCAAAATCGAACTTTTTGGAAACCAGGCAAAACGATATGTTTGGCGTAAAAGCAACACCGCTCATCACCCTGAACACACCATCCCCACTGTCGAACATGGTGGTGGCAGCATCATGGTTTGGGCCTGCTTTTCATCAGCAGGGACAGGGAAGATGGTTAAAATTGATGGGAAGATGGATGGAGCCAAATACAGGACCATTCTGTATGAAAACCTGTTGGAGTCTGCAAAAGACCTGAGACTAGGACAGAGATTTATCTTCCAACAAGACAATGATCCCAAACATAAAGCAAAATCTACAATGGAATGGTTCATAAATAAACGTATTCAGGTCTTAGAATGGCAAAGTCAAAGTCCAGACCTGAATCCAATTGAGAATATGTGGAAAGACCTGAAAACTGCTGTTCACAAACGCTCTCCATCCAACCTCAAAGAGCTCGAGCTGTTTTGCAAGGAAGAATGGGCAAGAATTTCAGTCTCTAGATGTGCAAAACTGATAGAGACATACTCCAAGCGACTTGCAGCTGTAATCGCAGCAAAAGGTGTCGCAACAAAGTATTAATGCAAGGGGGCCGAATAATTTTGCACGCCCCACTTTTCAGTTTTATTCTTACTAAAAAAGTTTAAATGATCCAATAAATTTCGTTCCACTTCACAATTGTGACCCACTTGTTGTTGATTCTTCACTAAACATTTAAATACATATAAATGTTATATCTTTTTGTCTGAAGCCTGAAATGTGGCAAAAGGTTGAAAAGTTCCAGGGGGCCAAATACTTTCGCGAGGCACTGTACCTGTGTGCCAAATTTGGTGAAGATTAGTCCAGTCATTTGGTTGCGCATAAAGAACAGACAGACAAACTCATTTTTATAATATAAGGAGTTAGAGCTCTATATATATTTATACTAGCAGAAGGACCCAGCTTCGCCTGGGTATATTTCATCTATTTCATTTAATGTTTGGCCTGAATTACAGGTCGATGCCATGGTAATTTATGAGGACACGCCATGAGTAGCAGTGGAAGAAAACATCTTTTATTACTACTGAATGGTCTTAGTCTAAAATTAGTCTATTTCATCTATTTCATTTAATGTTTGTGTGTGTCGTTGCAGAGAGAAAGTCAATGCAGCTGACAGAAGTTGATTTTTACCTTCATTTTTTCAATCCCCATTGGCTGCGGAGTGGGAGGGGCGTGGCCTGACAGAGTCGGGGGCATCGCTTAGCAAGACCTGGGGCGGGGGTTTTAAGTCTTTTGAGGGTGGCCTGAATTACAGGTCGATGCCATTGTAATTTATGAGGACACGTAATGGGTACTGGACGAAAACATCTTTTATTACTACTGAAGGGTCTTAGTCTAAAACATAAGTTATATTTATGGTAACCGGAATACCCCTTTAACAGTGTCATTCACAGTGCTCTGCCCCTTTAAAGTAGTGAAGAGAAATGGATGGGTTGTTATGGAAACCTGTGTGTATGTGGAGAGTATGGCAGTTGGGATTTCAAGACAAATGCTCCCAGGCTAATATTGGCTAATGCAGGTCACATTTTGGGAATATCTCGGGAACGGTACATCTTCGAGAGCTGAGACCAGGTCTAAAATCTTCCCGGACACCTGATGTACCTGTGTGCAGAATTTGGTGAAAAACGGTCCAGTAGTTTGGTCGCGCATAGAGAACAGACAGAAACTCATTTTTATAATATGAGGAGATAAAACCCTAACTACAATTTCTCCTTTTGAACCAAAAAATAGAAAAATTGGCAAAAAAATTCAACACTGATGTGTGAAAAAAAAAAAGCGTAAAGAATAAACCCCAGGTGCAGGTATGGACAGGGGCGGAGGGTGGTTTAGGGATCTGGAACTGCTGCAAATTAGAAAAAAAAATAAAAATCTGTTCAGCAATTCCAGATGTTGTTCTTCTTTTCTTCTTTCAACAGGAAAATCACGTCGCAGTGGCGGTGTACCACAAGTCCCAGCAAGCCAACAGCAGCACAGAAAAGCACATTACCTCTCTGCATGCAGTCACGAGCTAGATTGGCTGCATGCAATGAGGTTCTGCTCTTTTCTGTGCAGCTGTATTGCTGCCGTTGGCTGGAGCGTTGTTCCTGCCAATCGCAGTGCTGGCAGGGGATGCCAAACACTGGTGTCCCCTGCCTCACCTCAGAGGTGACAGGTGCTGACCAGTTCAGCAAATGTCACCTCCACATGACCCTCCCCCGGCCACCCCTGCAGCTCCTTATCACAGCCGAAGCTGCGATAGGCCAGTCTATGTAATCCGGCCAATCGAAGTGTTTGGAGCTGCAGGGGGGCGGAAATACGTCCCCCAGCCCATAGTTAACATGGCTGCCTGCTCGGCAGAGCAGCCATCGCACCCCGGTTCCCCAGTGTTTACGCCCGGGGGTCGGGTGTTCAACCCGCCGTAGTACTACGGCGCTGGGCGTCAAGTTACTTCACGCAGACCCATAATATTACGCCGCTGGACGTGAAGGGGTTAATTTCCAGCTGGCTGTATGAGAGAGAATATATATTTGTGTGGGTGGAATGAAAAAAAAACAGCTGTTCAACCATTGTGTTTTGGATCTGGTTTATACAGTGTTCACTCTGCTGTAAAATTATGTTGGCATATTCTGCAAGTCAGTATGTTTAAAATATCCATTTTTCAGATTTTTTTTGTAGAAAAGTCTAAAAAAAATTTCACCATATACTCATAACTTTTTTTTTTCTTTCAACTGCAGCTTGTTTTTTTGCAGATTAAGTTTTTATTGATAATATTTTTGGGTGCATACAAACTTTTTTATTTTTTTTTTTTATTTTTTTTTTGTAGCTGAAATACAGCAGTTCTGAGTTTGGGATTGTTTGCACAATAAACTGCAATATTTAGAGTTTATGCATTGCTATGTATTTTCATTTTACCATCATTCCTTGACACCTGGCCAGAAACAGGGCATAATAGGCGACCAAACATGGCAATAAGGGGTTAAACTAACAGTACAAAGTACATAAATTTAACAGTTAATGGCTCAGTTCTTGTGCCATTAGCCTTTTAATGTGGGTCAAGGCTGCATAAGGCATCACAGTGTGGCCATAGATCACCATTAAAGGATTTGCCTGGTTTTTCTACTGATACGTGCAAAGCCTCATTCACATGTCCATTTTTCACGGATGTGTGCTGTACGTGTTCCCCACAGACAGCACACATTCCCATTCATTTTAATGTGTGTATTCAGACATCAGTGTTTTAGCACGGTCCAGGGATCAGTGTTTTTAGCATGGATGCATTTTCTATTTTGTCCGTGTTCACGGATCCATTGCGTCCATTCCAGTCTATGGGTCCGTGAAAACCACGGATGCCATCCATGTTGCATCCGTGTTTCACGGATCATTAAGAAGAGATGCTTTGGAAATTATATTTCAGCTGTTCAGTGTCAGTGAAACACGGATGCAACACGGAAAGCAAAAAACGACACACGGATTCTTCATGGATGCATCACTGACCACCTGCTCACGGATTTGAGCACGGAGATGGACGTGTGAATGAAGCTTAAAGGGGTTATTCCACGAATAATGTAAAAAATGAAAATCAGACATCACATAGGACATGACAACCTCTTTCTAACAAAGCTAGAACCAGCCCTGTACCTTACATGGATCCAGAGATCTCCCCATTCATTGCTCTGCTACATTTATATCAAGCTGACAGCTCAAAGGGAGTGTCTTTTCTGCTGCAGCTAAGGAGGCGTGTCTCAGCTCTCCCTATCACAGCTCAGGAGACAGTTAAAAGTTGAAACTGAGCATGTGCGGCTTGCTCAGTGAGTAGGTCAAAGAAATAAGAAATTAAGTGGTCCTATAGAGATATATTTTATTGAATAACTCAGTAGCTATACAAAATGTTTAATGACATGGAATTACAAAAATATTCAGATCCAGGTGCTGGTTTGAAAGCTGTAAAATATTTTTCGTGGGACAACCCCTTTAAGGGCCTGTTCACACGACCGTGTGAACAGGTCCGCATGTATTCCACAATTTTGCCGCGGGTCTGCAAGAAAAAATAGAACATGTCCTATTCTTGTCCGCAAAAATGGACAAGAATAGGCATTTTGAACGGGGTGCCGGGCCATGTGTTCTGCAATTTGCGGGTCATCATCCGTGGTATCGAGGATCCACAATAGCATGGCCGTCTGAACAGCCCCTAAGACTTCAGGTTCTGATAATCTACACACGTGTTTTATAAACCGGTAAGAATATATACAGGTAAGTGTAATTCATTAAGGCAGTAGTAATCGGGCAAGTCTTTTATTTGCAAGTTACGGTATGTATACAGTATATACAAAGGATAGAAAACGTGCATCACTGTTACCATTTGACAGCAATACATCAGCTTGAAAGCAGTCAGTCTTGATCGGGAAAACATTGGTTTCCTAGGCAAAGTGTTCTTTTGTAGACAAGCCTCAACCACTATCTGAAAAGTTCTGAACTGAAAAGTTCCAGCTTTCATGCTGTTTAACCAAAAAACTTCACCCCCTAGTGGAATGTAGCCATCATATGCAATTTAAGTGTCACTGAGTATATCTTATTTATCTGCTATTATTCCAGACCTTGGAGTAGCCAATTCCTAGATCTGCAATAAATCAGAATCCCAAGATAACCTTGGTAGACAATATGTAAGGCTACATGCACATGACAGTGAAAAAAAAGTCCGCTAAAAATGGATAAACTGTCCATTTTTAACAGACTTTTTTTCACTGATGCCTTTCTGAGAAAGGGACGTTAAAAACAGACCCATTTAATAGTATGGGGTCAGTTAGTGAAAGATAGACAAGATAAAACATATTCTATTTTTTTACGTCTGTTTTTCACTGACAGTCAAAAAAACTGCAGTGTGAATAACCCCATAGACCATTGATCTTAAAATGGATGTGTGATGGCTGTTAAAAAAAATGTACATCACATGTCTGTTTTTCACTTTCATTGTCGTGTGCATGTAACTCTCTTGTACAAACATTTCAGACAAGTCATTTTGTTCATTTTCAGGTCATAAGGATTGTATCAAATAAATGGGACATTATTTTGCACATTTTCTCTTTGTTGATTCTAGCAGTCCTAATGATCAGAGACTCCATCATCACACTTTACTGGTTTCAAGAGGAAACCAGGGAGCCATCAGGATACACCTGCAATAATGGTATTAAGTACAGTACTTAACTAACAGGTTCTGCCGCTCTAGTTCTCTCATCCGTGCTCTATATACCTGGCTTCATCGGGGAATTCATGTGGACAACAGTTGCAGCCATTTGCTAGCCTCAGCATTGCATCTGATGAGGCCAGTGATTGGCTGCAGCTGTCGCATGTGGTCGATGTCACATCGACACTGCAGCCGGGTAAATAAAGCCTGGCTGGGAGAACTGGAATGGCGGTGTGGAAGCTGTTAGGTAAGTATGTACCACTGAAACCTAACAACCCATTTAATTTACATGCTGCGTTCACTGCATGCTCCTGATAAGTAAAAATGCCACAGGCACAAGTATAGAATATGCATTTTGCTTTGTGGTTAGGTGCTCAGGTGTTTAAGGGGTTGTCGGAGACTGCTATTCAGACTGGCAAAAGCAAAAATAAAAGCATACCAGCAGTTAAAAAAAGGAAGAGTATTATGTGTCCCCTAGAAAATACACAAATTGGTCGTCATAAGAAATTTAAAAATGATCAACAGCAAACAGTGGATATATCAAGAGTTGCCATTAGGGTAGTACAGCTGGTACTGCTAAATAGTGCCCTGAACTTCATAGTACACTGTGGGGTCTGGCCATGTCCTGCAACTGTTGGCAGGGTTGGGCTTGTCCCCTGGAGGATCCTCTAGCTCTCCCTTCTTTATGAAATCAAGCTTCCCAGTCTGTTGTAGCAGAGCAGGAAGCTGAAGAAGAGGAATCTCCCACCAGCCATCGCTGTTCTGCAGAGCGTGGAGGCAGAGCTCTTGATGATCCTGCTTCCCCCTCACCACCTGCAAAGCTGCAACATGAGCTTCTTGAAGGCTTCCAAGGCACTGCTTAGTGCATATCAGTCAGGCTGAACAGGAGAGGAGGCTGCATATGCTGAGTTGATCATTATCTGTCCGTAGAAAAGGTAAGTGGAAATCTGTGAGTATGTATATTTGTGCCTATGTCAGGCTGGGACTACAATTAGTTTATGGGAAGCCTTCTTATTGTCTGTCCAGTGCACTTAAATTATTTCAAACGGAGCATTATGTATCAATTTTGTATTTTTAGGGACGGACAGATGCAGTGTGTTATTTCAGGAGCATTGCCCATTATATTATATATTTCAGGGAGCGCTACTCATTATTATTTATTTCAGAGTCTCAGTGCATTATTTATTTCATGTGCAGTGTCCATTATAATTATTTCAGGGAGCGCTGTCCATTTTTTTCTGAGTGCACAGTGTGTCAACAAAAACTGCACTGACAATCAAACGTTGTGATAAAGGAAAAGGGATACCCTAAGAAGCTTGTTAAAGGGGACCTATCACCAGAATTTAGGAATTTTATCTGCTATAGTAGATGAGTAGTACTGCAGATATGTAGTCCAGATTGCCACTTTTTATTTTCCTACTACTTCTTGTACCACTGCTGTCAGCGTTTAACCCATTCAAGACCAAGCCAGTTTTCACCTTAAGGACCAAGCTACATTTATCAAATCTGACGTTTCACTTTATGTGGTAATAACTCTGGAACGCTTTTACTTATCTAAGCGATTCTGAGATTATCTCGTGACATATTGTACTTCATGATAGTGGTAAATTCGAGTCAATATGTTTCACCTTTATTTATAAAAAAAATCCAAAATTTACAGAAAATTTTGAAAAATTCATAATTTTTGAAATTTGAATCTCTGCTTTTAAAGCAGATTGTGATACCTCATAAAATAGTTACTGTACATTTCCCAGATGTCTACTTCATGTTGGCATCATTTTGTAAACATTTTATTTTTCAGGAAGTTGTCAGTTTTTATTTTATTTTTTTTTTATGAAATTCACCTTAGGGGTTAGATCATGTGATATTTTTATAGAGCAGGTTTTTACCGACTCGGAGATACATTAAAAAATAGACATATTAGGTATTTTAGTTTTACACAATAAAAGCATTTTTTTAAAAAATCATGTTTTAGCATCTCCATTTTCCGAAAGCTATATTTTTTTAAATTTTTTGGGCGGTTATCTTATGTAGGGGCTCATTTTTTGCCAGAAGAGATGACTGTTTGATTGGTACCATTTTGGGGTGTGTATGACTTTTTGATTGCTTGTTATAACAGTTTTTGTGATGAATGGTGACAAAAATGGCATTATATGAAGTTTTTTTTATTTTTTTATGGTGTTCACCTTAGGGGGTAATTCATATAATTTTATAGAGGAAGTCATTACGGACGTGGAGATACCTAATATGTCTACTTTTTTACATTTATTTCAGTTTCACACAATAAAAGCTTTTTTTGAAGAAAAAGAAATCATGTTTTAGTGTCTCCATTTTTTGAAAGCCATATTTTTTTTTTATCTTTTGGGCGATTGTCTTAGGTAGGGTCTTATTTCTTGCGGGAAGAGATGATGGTTTGATTGGTACTATTTTGGGTTACATATGTAGTTTTGATCTCTTGGAATTACACTTTGTGTGATGTATGGTGACAAAAAAATGGCGTTTTTGTTTTTTTTTCTTTTAAGTGTTCACCTGAGGGGTTAGGTCATGTGATATTTTTATAGAGCAGGTTGTTAAGGACGTGGCAATACCTAATATGTCTACTTTTAAAAAATGTATTTCAGTTTTACACACTAAAACCATTTTTTAAAATGTTTTCATGTTTTAGTGTCTCCATTTTCTGAAAGCCATATTTTTTTTTTATTTTTTGGACAATTGTCTTAGGTAGGGTATCATTTTTTGCGGGAAGAGATGACGGTTTGATTGGTACCATTTTGGGATGTGTATGACTTTTTGATCGCTTGGAATTACACTCTTTGTGATGAAGGTGACCAAAAAAATGGCATTTTTGGCACTTTTTTTTTTTTTTTACAGCGTTCCCCTGATTGCATAGATCATATGATATTTTTATAGAGCAGGTTATTAGACGCGTTGATACCTAACATGTATACTTTTTTTTTTTACCTTTATTTCAGTTTTACACAATAAAAGCATTTTTGAAGGAAAAAAAAATCAGGTTTTAGTGTCTACATTTTCTGAAAGCCGTATTTTTTAAATCTTTTGGGCAATTGTCTTAGGTAGGGTGTCTTTTTTTTTTGCGGGAAGAGATGACGGTTTGATTGGGACTATTTTGGGGTACATACGTCTTTTTGATCGCTTGGAATTACACTTTGTGATATAAGGTGACCAAAAAATGGCATTTTCGCTCTTTTTTTTTTTTTTTTACGGCGTTTACCTGAGGTGGTAGATCATGTGATATTTTTATAGAGTACTTTGTGACGGACGTGGCAATAACTAATATGTGTGTGTTTTTTTTATTTATTTTTTTAAACATTGTTTTATGGTGAGGGGGCATTTTTTTTTTTATTATTAAAAAAACACTTTTTTTAACTTTTTTTTTTTTTTTTACTTTTTACATTTGTCCCACTGTGGGACTTCACATTTTCAGGGTTTGATCCCTGTTCAATTCAGTACAATACTTTCTGTATTGTACTGAATTGAACTGTCAGCGTCTCACTGTAAGATGCTCACCGGTTGCCTAGGAGACCCAGCCCTCAGGCTGGCTCTCCTAGGCTTCCGTACATGCCAGGCTCCGATGCCTGTGTAAGCTCCTGCACCCGCCCGATCATGTCACGTACATGCACGTGAGGAAGCGGCAATTAGTCATATTAGCTTACGTACATGTACGTGACATTGCGGGAAGGGTTTGTAGGCTATGTACACCTTTCGGGCAATTATTTTTTTATTATTGCATTGTACTTATTTTGAGCTAAAAATAATTTTTTTCAATTGGCCTTTATTAAAAATATGGAATCCTTTTTTGTGTACGTAGCTGAGATGCTACCGTAGCAGCCTGTGGATTTTCTGTCTCTTATTGTCATTTGGGAAGCTGACCTTATAGACACTCATCGTAGCTCATTTCTTATCTAAGTGTTTGACCTCTTAGTAGTTTAGATAAGATAAAGTTTATTAGATGAAAGTACTAGTCTCACAGTTAGAAAAAACAGTAAACTCTGTGACAGAATGGCTCAATATTTTTAATACATTTTCAATTTAATTGCAAAAAACATTTTGAGCCAAAAATGAGTAACATGAACAAAATCATTGAACAAAACTCTGAACTGTACATTTCATGTTGTAGGTAATGTTTAAATCTACCCTTGTGGAAAAAACTCTCAGTGGGTTTTCCAGATTGGCAATGGGAGAAGAAAAATTAGGAAATGGGGAAAGGAACGAGCGCCACTAATCTATGTCAAGCCGTAAATGTTATAAATTAATATTAGTCATTATGAATAGGTATAAAATGAGAATTCAATACTATACCTAAAATCAGTTCATGGGTTTGACTTCTCATCTCTCTCAAAATCTCATATAAAATAGATTAGGTAAAAATGTGTGTGCAGGGGTGGGACGTGAGGATGTAACATCACGCCCTCCTCCTCTCCCCCCTTCTACCTGCTCCTCCAGGTGATCGGGTCTCTGCTATTGTGGATTTCCGCCAGCCCCGGACTGTGATGGTGTTGGACACAGAGGTGGTGTTGCTTGTTGGTCCCCTGCTTCATTGCCGCTCCTGCTTCTGTGCCTCTGGCGCTGCCTCATTCTTGTTAAGCTTGGCTTTCCCCTTTGGAGGAACGGTCTCTCCTGATTGCTGGGTCCTGCGAATTTTCAGTCTGTCCTTTTCATCTTCTGCTCACCTTCGTGGTTCTTCTCCCTAACTATCCGCTATTCCTGGGATCTTGGATGTATGCTAGCCCTGTCCTCGCTGCGTTCCGCTTTCAAGTGAAATTCAGCCCATATTGGGTTTTTCTTTTTGGTTCTTCTGTGTTTTAAAAGAGAAAAAAAAATAGGAAAAAGGGGAAAAATAGGGAAGGGAGAGGGATAAAGAAAGGGGTGGGAGAAAAAATGTAAGAAAAAAGAAAGGAGAGAAAAAAAAGAGACTTTGCTGGTTGGTGGCTTTTAAATGGGCACACCATGAAATGCCTTGAATCAAGATAAGAAAGGGAGAAAATAAGAGGAGAAGGAAGAAAGGAAGGAAAAGGGTGAAAAAAAGGATTAAAAAGAGAGAAGCACAAGAAAAATGGGCCCTAAGCAAAACAGGCGGTCAGCGGAACTCTTGCGGTCTAAAAAGTCAGAAAGCTACACAGTCCACAAAAATAGACCAGCTCCTGAAATCGCTAAATATAAATACAAGATCAGGACAAAAAGGGAACCAGGATTCTAACCCCCCAAAAAAATATCCAGGATCTAGTTTGGAGGAGGCAGTGCTGGGACACTGGAGGAAGTTAATATTCCAACTGTTGAATCCACACCATTAGAGGAGATTCTATTTACCGTTAAAAATAACCAAATGATAATACAAAATATTGCAACACATCTTGGGGCCGTCCAGTCGGATGTGTCTCTGAAGAGGAATGAAGTATTAAACATACGGGATAGAGATACTCTTATAGAAAAGTCTGGGCTCCTTGAAGTGTAAAGTATTAAAATCGGAAATTGCTACTTTAATGTCGGACTATAATGTGTTACAAAAGAAAATGGTGGACTTGAAAGACAAAAAGATGTAATGTGAGAATCCTGGGGCTACCTGAGGGTGCAGAGGAAAAAAACTCTGCTTGGGATGATACAGACTCTGATTCTTGAGAACTTTGGGAAGGAACATACTTCTCCATGTGCATGGGTTTCCTGTATGGTGATAGATACTGGGGCGTGATCCGCCCATGTTATAGTTCCTATAGTTGACGAACGAGTTGAGGGGATTACGGATCTGCTGACCAAGAACATGTCAATGCGAGAATAGGTATGATGGCGTGTAGAGAAAAAGGAGAATTTTTTTTCAGTACTGTGCTGAATCCTCCATATGTCATACATATCCTCCTGTAGAAGTAAGGAAGAAATAGACCTAGGACATATTCTTGATGCAGCAGTAGTATCCAGCAAGAGACCCAGAATAGAGTTCAACTCCCCACCCCAAATGACATGTCCAGCTCTCACTCAATTTATTTTGGGGATCAGTTTCTGTAAAAAGGAAATCTGGTGCTTATTGGGAGCATAGACAAAGACAAATGTAAAAACTACATTATTGACTGAGCATACCAAGATAATGAATCGGCCGCTAGAGTCCACAACCAAAGATTTTAGGGTGAAGGCAAGTGTCTTTGACAGCCACCAAAACACCCCTTTTCTTTTTGGAATAATGAGTGCAAAATGTGAGGGAAATTGGCATGACGTATTCTATTGCCATCTTCTGTCAGAAGATGTGTCTCGGTGGCACAAAAAATGTCACATTTTAAAGCCTTCACCTCTCTCCACATCAAGGATCTCTTAAAGGGACTATTAAGTCCCCGTACAATCAAAGTAGCTAAGGTTATAACCATCTTGAGAGAGGAGACGAGGTAAACAGCATTATACCTGTATAGTAGAGAAGATGAGTGGGCTCATCTCGAGGGCCGAGAGCTAGCAGACATAGGTTGGGCAGGAACTCCAGCGACCGGCCCATTAAGTACCCCTGAGGAAGAACACATGTAACACATATAAGCAAGTATGAAAAACAGTAAAACAAACTAACAGTGCAAATCACCTGATACTCAATCAGGTTATTCAAAATGGGCAAAATAATGGCAAAAAAACGTAGATTCGGCCAAACTGGGCTTAACTAATATAATATTAGCCGAAAAAACAACTCTTAACGGTTAGACTTCCGCTTGGATGACACCGTTTGCACTGGGGTATGATGGTCTTGGGCATGTTGGCAGTAGACCGAGTCCTCCTGTAAGGATACATTCCACGTTTGAAGAAGGCTTTTCCCGGCTTCCAGGGAACAGAAGGCATGTAAAGTTCCCTGATGGTGGATGAGCACTTTTGTGGGGAAGCCCCAACAATATGGGATATTGTGGTCCCTCAATGCCGCAGTGAAAGGAGCTAAAGCTCTGTGTTATTGTAATGTGTGGGCAGAGAGATCCGTAAACAATTTCACCCCATCATAAGGGGACGGTAGAGGTCCGCTTTTCCTGGCAGCAGACAGCAAAGACTCTTTAACATGAAAAAAGTGAATCTTAGCCAGTACATCCCGTGGTATTGTTTCAGGTAGGTGTTTTGGACTGGCCACGCGGTGGACCCTGTCAATAATAAGGTCTCTATCTGTAATATCTGGGATAAGGAGCTTCAGTAAATTCTGAACATAGCCACGCAGATCCTTTGGGTGGATGTCCTCAGAGATCCCTCTAAATTTAACATTGTTGCGGTGAGACATATCCTCTAGGTCTGCCACCTTAGATTTCAGGCGATCCACTTCAGAGGACAATTCATAGTGAGAGTCTATGAGCTAGTTGTGAGACCCTGCAAATTCGCCCATCTTTGATTCCGCCCGCGACAGCCTAGTATCCACCTTAGCGATTGAAGATTGTAGTGGAGCTATTAGCGCAGTGAGTTCTCTTTGCATGGAGTGACTAAAAAGGACTAGCATATCTTTAATCATATTGTCAGAGGCTGGCTGCTCTGTGGTGGGGAAGTCCTTCAAAGAGGCTATATTAAGGCCACTCCCCTCCATATCTTTAGATGAGCTGGTTTGTATTTTGGGCTTCTCCTTGGCAGGGCTCACAGATGGAGAGCTTACCAGCGAGGTGTCATGGCGCCGTTGCGTCTGGGAGGAACCGCGCGGTAAAGCTGAAGTAGCGAGTATCTGCCACAGAGGGGATCCCGGCTTCTGTGCTGGCATTTCGGAGCTGAGTAGTCCGTCAGGAGATGTAGCTGGCAGGCTCTCCGGACTCGGAGACTGGGCCTGCAGGCCCGAGCCGGAGGAGTTGGAGGAAGAGGGCGCCATCTTGCTCCTTAGTTTTATCAAAGAAAAAAATCAAGCTTGCCTTGTGGCTGGAGCGATTTCTTGCCTCTGGGCATCCTGAGAGAGGAGTAAGAGCCCGAGATCGGCGGGGATGGATCAGGATTGAGTTGAAGACTTAGATTAGTCGCTGGATAAGCGCTGGAGCTCTGTGCTCACGCGGCCATCTTCCTCGGCAGGCAAGCCACGCCCCTGAAAATATGTGCCTTCCATTTTCAGATGATGGATTGAACAGTGCTCTGTGAGATGTTCAGAGCTTGGGATATTTTTTATAACCTACTGCTTCTTTACACTTAAACTCCACAACTTTATCCCTCACCTATCTGGTGTGTTCCTTGGTTTTCATGATGCTGTTTGATCACTGAGGTTCTCTAACAAAGCTCTGAGGCCTTCACAGAACAGCTGTAGGTATACTGAGAATAAATGACACCAGATGGACACCATTTACTAATTAGGTGAATTCTGAAGGCAATTGGTCACACTGGATTTTATTTAGGGGTATCAGAGTACAGGGGGCTGAGTGCAAATGCATGCCACACTTTACAGATTTTTATTTATTGCAAATTTTGAGAACTATGTTTTATTTTCTTTTCACTTTGCGCATACTCGTGACTGTGTTGATCTGTCACATAAAATCCCAATAAATACATTTGTTTGTGGGGTGTGAAGGCGCTGTGTTTGTGTATATAAGTGTATGTATGTATAGATATATATATACCGTATTTTTCGCTTTATAAGACGCACTTTTTTTCCCCCAAAAGTGGGGGGGAAATGGCAGTGCGTCTTATAAAGCGAATGGTGCCATTTTTACATGGCTGAAACTGATACATCGCTGGCCGCTATGCTGCACAGCGCGGCCTGCAATGTATCAGTTACAGCTCTATCACGCGGGGTGGGAGGAGGGGCTGGAGGCTGGCAACTGATGTTGCACTCGCGGCGGGGACCGGTGCAAGTCACTGTACTTCATTACACCGGGCCCCGCTCACAGTATTCTTTACATGTAAAGTGTATTTATTTAATCCTCAAGCAGTGGCTCTGCTGTGTTAAACTACGGTAATCGTCTGTAGTAGTACTCACAAAGCAGCGGGGAGGCCGACAGCGTAACGTCACTCCTCGGTCATGCTTCTCCCACTTCATTAATGAAGTGGGAGGAGCGTAGCTAAGTAAATGACGTTACGCTGCCGGCCTCCCCGCTGCTTTGTGAGTACTACTACAGACGATTACCGTAGTTAAGCACAGCAGAGCCACTGCTTAAGGATTAAATAAATACACTTTACATGTAAAGAATGCTGTGAGCAGGGCCTGGTGTAATGGGGTCACTATTTACACAGGGCCATGAGGGGACCAGCATAACATGCTTTGTGTGTATAATCAACAGATCCTCCATAAAAGTGTCATCCACAAATCCCCCATTGCAGTGTATCATCCACAGATCCCCCCCATAGCAGTGTATCATCCACAGATCCCCCCATAGCAGTGTACCATCCACAGATCCCCCATAACAGTGCGTCATCCACAGATCTCCCTATATCAGTATGTGATCCACAGATTCCCCCATAACACTGACATCCACAGATCCCCCACAACAATGCATCAGCCACAGATCCCCCCCCCCCCATAACAGTGTCATCCACAGGCCACCATTAGTCCAAAACCCACCAAAAGTACACTTTTTGGTTCAAAATATTTTTTTTCTTATTTTCCGCCTCAAAACCCAGGTGCGTCTTATAAAGCGAAAAATATGGTGTATGTATGTATATATATATATATATATATATATATATATATATATAGTACAGACCAAAAGTTTGGACACACCTTCTCATTCAAAGAGTTTTCTGTATTTTCATGACTATGAAAATTGTAGATTCACACTGAAGGCATCAAAACTGAATTAACACATGTGGAATTATATACTTAACAAAAAAGTGTGAAACAACTGAAAATATGTCTTATATTCTAGGTTCTTCAAAGTAGCCACCTTTTGCTTTGATTACTGCTTTGCACACTCTTGGCATTCTCTTGATGAGCTTCAAGAGGTAGTCATCTGAAATGGTATTCCAACAGTCTTGAAGAAGTTTCCAGAGATGCTTAGCACTTGTTGGCCCTTTTGCCTCAACTCTGCGGTCCAGCTCACCCCAAACCATCCCGATTGGGCCATCTGGCGTAGCACCCCATCACTCTCCTTGGTCAAATAGCCCTTACACAGCCTGGAGGTGTGTTTGGGGTCATTGTCCTGTTGATAAATAAATGATGGTCCAACTAAACGCAAACCGGATGGAATAGCATGCCACGGCAAGATGCTGTGGTAGCCATGCTGGTTCAGTATGCCTTCAATTTTGAATAAATCCCCAACAGTGTCACCAGCAAAGCACCCCCACACCATCACACCTCCTACATGCTTCACGGTGGGAACCAGGCATGTAGAGTCCATCCGTTCACCTTTTCAGCGTCGCACAAAGACACGGTGGTTGGAACCAAAGATCTCACATTTGGACTCATCAGACCAAAGCACAGATTTCCACTGGGTCTAATGTTCATTCCTTGTGTTCTTTAGCCCAAACAAGTCTCTTCTGCTTGTTGCCTGTCCTTAGCAGTGGTTTCCTAGCAGCTATTTTACCATGAAGGCCTGCTGCACACAGTCTCCTCTTAACAGTTGTTGTAGAGATGTGTCTGCTGCTAGAACTCTGTGTGGCATTGACCTGGTCTCTAATCTGAGCTGCTGTTAAACTGCGATTTCTGAGGCTGGTGACTTGGATGAACTTATCCTCCGCAGCAGAGGCGACTCTTGGTCTTCCTTTCCTTGGGCGGTCCTCATGTGAGCAAGTTTCTTTGTAGCGCTTGATGGTTTTTGCGACTGCACTTGGGGACACTTTCAAAGTTTTCCCAATTTTTTGGACTGACTGACCTTCATTTCTTAAAGTAATGATGGCCACTCGTTTTTCTTTACTTAGCTGCTTTTTTCTTGCCATAATACAAATTCTAACAATCTATTCAGTAGGACTATTCAGGTATCCACCTGACTTCTGCCCAACACAACTCATGGTCCCAACCCCAAACTTGAGATCGCCCCGCAAAAAATTAGCCCCCATACAGCTCCGTAGACATAAATACCAAAAAGTTATAGGGGTCAAGATATGACAAAAAAAGGCCAACTTTATAATTATTTTATCACTATCAAAATAAGAAACCCGTAGAACTGTAGTGGAATAGCGTTTTTTTTTTTTTTGTTTTTTTTTTTGCAATTTCACCCGATTTGGTATTTTTTTCCCGCCTCCCACTACGCCATATGCAATATTAAATGGTGGCGTTGGAAAGTACAACTTGTCCCGCAAAAAACAAGCCCTCATACAGCTATCTGAACAGAAAAATAAAACCGTTATGGCTGTTTGAAGGCAGGGAGCGCAAAACGAAAACGCAAAGCCGAAAAAACCTCCGGGACTGAAAGGGTTAAACCTGACAACGCACACCTGTGAAGTGAAAACCATTTCAGGTGACTACCTCTTGAAGCTCATCAAGAGAATGAAACAATCAATGGTAAAGGTGCACTGTGGCGGTAATGCAATTGACAATATATGGCTAAACCCTCACACTGATGTTAAAATGAGACTTTCGCCAATATATTCTTATATCAAGAACATACCGGAGCCCAAGCACCGCGTCAAGGTATCTCAGAGTGGCTCGGGACCTAGCGCTATCCTACCTTGCCATATGGGCAATTGCGGAAGGAGCATATAGGCCGACACACAGCAACCTACTCCTAGTTACCTCCAGCATGAAATCACACATACAATGGAAGGAAGGAGGAGACTATGAGCCCCACCTACCAATGACTCATGTGACTCGGGCTACACAGGTGCACCAGAATGTTACCATAAGATGTAAGTAATGGTACATTCAGACCTGGAGTTGCCACACCTCCAGGTATACATGTTCAAATACAATCACAGAAAAAAATGTGGTCTAATATGGCCGAAAATTGCTCCCCCGGTTTGGTACTTTTTTGAGAGTGCTGCCTGATTTTTGTTATTGGATCGCTGTCAGGTCACTGGGCTTGCACCTCAGCTGTACTGTGCGGTGCTGCCGATATCTTTTTTTTTTTTTTCTTTTCTGTATATATATGTGTGTATATCTAATATATAAAGCTGAGTGTGTGTGTATGTCCGCTAAAGGAATCCGCACCGCTGCAGCTACAATCACAAAATTTGGCACACATGTACATCAGGTGTCCGGGAAGGTTTTAGAACAGTTTTCAACTCTCCAGGACGTACCGTTCCTGAGATATTCCAAAAAAATGCATTAGCCAATAGTAGCCTGGTCACATGACCCTTATCAGCCAATAGAAGCTCACAGGCAGTTTCCACACACCAGGTTTCTATGACAACCTAGCCAGTTCACTGCTGTAGGTCTGCATTAAAAATGTAAATTTCACATATTTACTGTTCAGTAGTAATAAAAGATGTATTCTTCCACTGCTACCCACCTTCCTCCTAAATTACTATGGCATCGACATGTAATTCAGGCCACTGTCAAAAGAAGGACTTAAAAGCACCACCCCCAGATCCCACTAAGTCACGCCCCTTCCATGCCGCATATGACCGGGATTAAAAATATAGGTAAAAATCACCTTCTTTCAGCTGCAGGGGTGGGGGGAGGGTGACTTTCTCCCTGCATCTAATGCTTAGACTGCACAGTGCTGCTGTCTGAGAGTGAGCTGTTCAAAAGGACATCCCTGTGTCCATCCAGGCCCTGCACATGACATGAAGACAGGGAGTCTGAAAGCCAGAACGTCCAGCCTAAAACAAGACCTCTGGCCACCCTAGGGGCAGGCTGATGTTAGGGTGGCCAGATGTCCGGCTTTAGGCTGGACAGTCCAGTTTTCTGGCTACCTGTTCTCCGTCCGACGCAGTGCCTGGACAGACACAGGGATGTCCACCCTTTCAGTAGCTCACACTCAGACAGCTTCTCCTCCATGTCTTCATGGAGCCAGGGGGGCGTGGCCTCATGTTTAGTGGTGTGTCTTCATGGGAACTGGGGGCGCTGTTTCACATTTGGGGGAATGGCCGGTGAGGTCTGGCTTTCTGGGGTGAAGACAGTGGCCACTCTAGCTGCTGTGGAGGTCACTGTTAAAGGGGCGGGCAGCTGGAGAGGTCACTATTAAAGGGACGGGCAGCTGTAGAGGTCACTATTAAAGGGACGGGCTGCTGTAGAGGTCACTGTTAAAGGGGCGGGCTGCTGTAGAGGTCACTGTTAAAGGGGCGGGCAGCTGTAGAGGTCACTTTTAAAGGGGTAGGCCGCTGTAGAGGTCACTGTTAAAGGGGCGGGCACTGTAGAGGTCACTCTCGATATCTTTTAACGACACACACACACACACACACACACACACAAACAGTAAATGACATAAATTAAATATACCTGGGCAAAGCCAGGTCCTTCAGCTAGTGTGTGTGTGTATATATGTGTATGTATGTATATGTGTGTATATATATATATATATATATATATATATATATATATTTTTTTTTTTTTTTTTTCTTTTTTTTGTCTATATCTAATATATAAAGCTGAGTGTATGTATGTATGTCCGTATATCCGCACCGTTGCAGCTACAATCACGAAATTTGGCACACAGGTACATCAGGTGTCCAGGAAGGTTTTAGAAAGGGTCTCAGCTCTCCAGGATGTACCGTTCCTGAGATCTTCCCAAAAAATGCATTAGCCAATAGAAGTCTGGTCACGTGACCCTTATCTGCCAATAGAAGCCTGCAGGCAGTCTCCACACATGCACACTGTTTCCATAACAACCCAGCCATTTTCCTTCAATGCTGTAGGTCTGCTTTAAAGGGGCAGAGCGCTGTGGATGACACTGTTAAAGGGGTATTCTGCTTACCATAAATATAACTTATGTTTTAGACTAACTCATCATTAATCATTACCTAATATAATGTAAATTTCACATATTTACTGTTCAGTAGTAATAAAAGATGTTTTCTTCCACTGCTACCCACTGTGTTTCCTCATAATTACCATGGCATCGACCTGTAATTCAGGCCACCCTCCAAAGGAGGACTTAAAAGCCTCGCTCCCAGGTCCCACCAAGCCACGCACCCGACTGTCAGACCACGCCCCTTCAACTCCGCAGCCGACGAGGATTGAAAAAAAGGAAAGTAAAAATCAACTTCTGTCAGCTGCAGGGGTGGGAGTAAGCTTGACTTTCTCCCTGCAGCTCATGCTCAGACTGCACAGTGCTGCTGTCTGAGTGTGAGCTGTTCAAAAGGACGTCCCTCTGTCCATCCAGGCCCTGCACATGATAGAGGACAGGGAGTCTGAAAGCCAGACTGTCCAGCCACCCCCTCAATGTGAAGCCGTGCCACCGGTCCCCATGAAGCCACACCCCTAAACACGAGGCCACGCCCCCTGGTTCCGTAAAGACATGGAGGAGAAGCTGTCCGAGTGTGAGCTACTGAAAGGGTGGACATCCCTGTGTCTGTCCAGGCGGACCTCTGGCCACCCTAGGGGCAGGCTGATGTTAGGGTGGCCAGATGTCCGGCTTTAGGCTTGACAGTCCAGTGTTCTGGCTCCCTGTTCTCCGTCCGGCGCAGTGCCTGGACGGACGCAGGGATGTCTACCCTTTCAGTAGCTCATGCTCAGATAGCTTCTCCTCTGTGTCTTCACAGAGCCATGGTGCGTGGCCTCATGTTTAGTGGTGTGGCTTCATGGGGACCGGGGGCGCTGCTTCACGTTTGGGGGAATGGCTGGTGAGGGCCGGCTTTCTGGGGTGAAGACAGCAGCCACCCTAGCTGCTGTGGAGGTCACAGTTAAAGGGGAGGGTGCTGTGGATGTTTCTGTTAAGGGGCGGGCTGCTGTGGAGGTCACTGTTGAAGTGGCAGGCACTGTAGAGTTCACTCTCTATCTTTTGACGACACAAACATTAAATGAAATAGATTAAATATACCTGGGCGAAGCCAGGTCCTTTAGCTAGTCTCTTAATATTATAAAAATTAGTTTCTGTCTGTCTGTTCTCTATAGCTCAAGGGCGGTGGATCACGGCCGCGCTGCGTTCCACGCTGGACCGCATGGATGCGGAAGCGGGTCGCGCCGGAAGTGACGTCACATGTGGCGTCACGTGATCAACGCTAGCCGGCAGCTTCTTAAGGCAGTGGATCGCTGCTAACAGACGCGGCTGTGTTCTGCTCAGCGTCTGGGGTGTTTCCTACTGAATCCACTCAGGGAGAAGCAGCATGTCGGTGGTCACGGAAGGAGAAGGACGGAAGTCTGTAGAACCTTCTAGGCCCTCTAGCCCGGTAAGCCTCCTCCAGGAGGACCTGTTTGGAATTATTGCCTCTCAGCCTGACTTCTTGCACAGGGTGTCCTGGTGGTAGCCTCCTTTCCTTTAAGTTTAAGGGGCTGATTATTCTCTTTTGCTTGATAGGGCAAAGAGATTCCCAGGTCTGGTGGTCAGCAGTCGCATAAGAAAAAGTGCCCGGTGTGCAAGAAGTCCATGCCGACAACTTCTAAAAAGTGGCTTTGTCTATCCTGCACGGATAAGGTGGTGGCTGAAGAGTCGCCCTCTTTGTTGAACATGAGATCCATTATAAAGGAGGAAGTGGGAGCAGTGGTGGATGCGAAAATTGCCGCGGCCCTGCCTGGTCCATCTAAGCCTAAGCCTGTGCTTCATACAGCGGTCCCTTCAGATTCTGATGAAGGTGAAATTTCTTCAGAGGCAGACTCTTCCGATATTGGAGAGGCGGCAGGACGTCCGCTCTGTTCAATTGAAGAAACCGAGTCGCTCTTGAAAAATATAAGAGCTACCATGAATTTAGAGGAAGAGAAACAACCGCTCTCGGTCCAGGACCAGTTATTTCTGGGCTTAGGGGATAAAAAGCGAAGAGTTTTTCCAGTCCACAATAATATTAAGTGCATTATTTACAGTGAATGGAAGGACCTAGAAAAGAGACAATTAGTTTCTAAAATGTTTAAAAGGAAGTATCCCTTTTCAGAGGAAGAGTCTGCCCTGTGGGATAAGGCTCCAAAAGTGGATGCGCCCGTAGCTAAAATCTCCAAGAAGTCATCATTGCCGTTTGAGGACCTTGGGTTATTAAAAGACCCAATGGATAAAAAATGTTAGTCTTTCCTAAAAAAAAAGCCTAGGAGACGTCCGCAGCTACCTTTAGGCCAAGTATTGTGGCCACTTGTACAGCCCGTTCCCTCAATCTTTGGCTGACTAAACTAGAGGAGCACCTGGAGTCAGGAACATCTAGAGAAGATATTCTGGCCTCCATTCCGGTATTAAAGCAAGCGTCCAGTTTTTTGGCTGATGCCTCGGCGGACATAGTGAAATTATCGGCCAGGTCTGCAGCCTTAGTAAATGCATCCCGTAGAGCAGTATGGCTGAAAAACTGGTCGGGAGACACGGCTTCTAAAAACAGGCTGTGTTCTGTCCCCTGTGAAGGGGATAGAGTTTTTGGCTCTGGCCTGGACGATATCTTAGAAAAGGCTTCTGATAAAAAACAGGGCTTCCCAACTGAATCTAAGTTTTTCCATCAAAGGAAGAGATTTCGTAACCAAGGGAAAAACAGATTTCAGCAGAAAAAAAGGGGAAACCAAAATTGGCAATCGTCCAGAGACAAAATTAAGGGCTTCATATTCAACCCCGACAAAAACCCAAAGCAGTCAAGATGACGCCAGATCTCCGGTGGGAGGAAGACTAGAAGGATTTTCCTTGGCCTGGGAGAAAATACAAGCCTCTCCCTGGGTCAGATCTGTAATCCTACAAGGCTACCTTCTAGAATTTGTAAGGGTTCCTGCCCACAGATTTTTGATAAACGAGAGACTGTATGGGGAAGATCAGTTAGCCAAAGAGGCCCAAATTGCCCTTCTCTTAGAAAAGAGAGCAATAACCCCAGTACCAAAAAACCAAGAAAAACAGGGTTTTTATTCTCCGATATTCTTAATAAAAAAAAACGAACGGATCATACAGGGCGATCATAAATTTGAAGGACCTCAATCGTCATCTTTGCTACAAAAAATTCAAGATGGAAACGATAAAATCCACAACAAATCTGCTTCAAAAAAACTGTTTTATGATCACTCTAGACCTCATGGATGCGTACTACCACATCAAGATACACCCGAGCCATCAGAAGTTCCTGAGGTTAGCAGTCTGGATAGGAGAGAAGATAATGCACTTTCAGTTTCAAGTGCTCCCATTCGGTCTCTGCTCGGCCCCCAGGGTCTTCACAAAAATTATGGCAGACGTTACAAGCTTTCTCCATCGAACGGAAATTGTGATTATCCTGTACCTGGACGATCTGCTGATAGTAGCCCCTTCTGCCCAGAGATTAAACTCAGATCTCCAGCTAACCCTAGAAGTCCTATCTGGCTTGGGATGGATAGTAAACTTCCAAAAATCAAATCTAGTTCCGAGTCAGGAGATGGTTTTTCTGGGAATCTTATTAAACTCAAAACTAATGTCTTCTTTCCTTCCTTCAACAAAGCAGGAGGAGCTGATCCAAAAAATATCGCACTTCTGTCTCCAGGAGAGATCGTCGGTCAGGAGTATTATGAAGATCTTAGGACTTCTGACCTCCACAATCCCGGCAATAAAATGGGCCCAGGTGCACTCGAGAAGTCTGCAAGCTTTCCTCTTGAGCAAATGGAACAGTAAACAAGCTTCCTTGAATCAGGTACTAACTATTCCACTATCAATCAGATCTTCACTAAAGTGGTGGTTGTCCCCGGTAAATCTATCTCGGGGAGTGGAGTGGCGTCAGGAAGATCAGCTGGTCCTTACCACGGATGCGAGCAGTCTAGTCTGGGGGGCTCACCTAGAACAGCAGTCGAGACAGGGTTTATGGAGTCCAATGATGGCATAGGCATCCTCCAACAAGAGAGAATTGTCGGCGGTTTGGGAAACCCTAAAAACATTCTCCCCTTCCCTGTCAGGCAAGCACGTAAAAGTTATGTCGGACAATATGACAACCGTCGCTTATCTAAACAAGCAGGGAGGCACAAGGAGTCGATCCTTGTCAGTGATTACGACGAGGATTTTCAGATGGGCGGAGCAAAACATAAAGTCCCTGTCAGCGGTGCACATAAGAGGGGAACAAAACGAACTAGCGGACTTCCTGAGCAGGAAAGTCCTAAAAGAAGGCGAATGGAGCCTGAAGCAAGAAGTCTTCGAGGCCATTTGTCAGAGATGGGGTCATCCGGACATAGACTTATTCGCCACAAGAGAGAACAGGAAGACTCTAAAGTTCTACTCTCTGTCCCGGAGGGATCTCCCAACACGGTTAGACGCCCTGTCAGCCCCGTGGCCTCGGTCTCTATTATACGCTTTCCCTCCATTCTCGCTTATTCCCCGAATACTCTCGAAACTCGTAGAGGAGGAGGCGGAATTAATTCTGATCGCTCCATTCTGGCCCAGAAGGGCTTGGTTTCCGTCCTTAAAAACCCTGGCAAAACAAAATTATTAGTGGAGGTATAAAAGGAATAGTGGTGCGCCAATGTGGGTGGATATCTGGTGATCCCACCAGAAATAGTGCACACTGTAACAATAGTGTGAATATGGAAATGCCAGAAGAGCAATCCGAACTATGGTCAATGTGACTATAAGGATAAAGTAGATGCTAATAAAGCAACACACAAACCGGATGGTCTCTAATGGTCAGCAACATAAATAGTGAGTGAGAAGATATGATGGATCAGATACAGTGGTATTCACGATGAACAACACCAATCAGGATTCCGCATGTAAAAAACCACTTACTTCACCAGGGAGGGCGGTATTGGGATAAGCATAATACACCCGTACCTGTCCCTCCCTCGCCGAGATCGCTTGGGATGATGTTAGATATACCACGTCCCCTGGATGGAACAGTCTAGGGCTTCTTAGATGGTGGATATCAATATGATTTATTCACATAAAATAGCTCAACGCGTTTCGGGGAGTGAAACAATCCCCTTCTTCAGGAGCAAATAGCATAAATAAATGTAAAACACTTACATGTATATATACAACCTCAAATGAGACATGTGCATTCCTTGTTCGTGCCAAAGGAGGGGAGCAGGTCACTTCCGGCACTCATCTGAGACGGGACCGGAAGCGACGCTGCGCTCCACACGTGGAACGCACAAGATATTAAAAATCAGCAGCAAACAGAAATAGTTGAGTACAGGACCCAACAAATTCATGATAGATATAGTAAAATCAAACATCCTAAGAAAAAGCAATATTCACGTGAATTAAAATAAACTGCAAGAATAGACTCATAGCGGACCCATATATATTGAAACTTCCGGTCACATGGTTAGGATCGTGCGTTCCGAGTTGGAACGCAGGATCGATGGAATAAATAAAGCATCAAAAAGTAGGAATATATGTATATCTGTAAAGATGTGTATTTGAAAGTTTCGAAACGTGTATCCAATATGGAAAACAATAAATACGAACAATGATTCGACTATGTGCGTTCCAAGCTGGAACGCACATTAAAAACACTACTGGACGGCACTTAAAAAATGGGGAAGGGGAGGGGAAAGGGGAAAATTTGATGGCAGCGCTACCAACATTGGCTATATGGACACGAGGGGGAAGGGATTTGGGTACCAGCGCTGCCAGTTCAAACTAAGTGAACACAGGGAATAACTTATGTAGGTAATCTGGGTAATAGACAGTCAAGGAAATGCATACTGGGGGCTTAGAATAATTAATACGAATTAATATTTGTTAATAAATTAATATAAAAGATCTGTATATATAAAAAAAAAAAAAAATGTGTGAATGATCCACTCATACTGTAATACCAGAAAGCAATTGATAAATATGATGGACCATATAAAAACGTTTATCTTAGATAATACTTGTGTAAGATAATAAATCATAAAAAAGAATATATATAAAAAAGACATATGTAGAAGGGACGTATAAAGGAAAACCAGATATATAAA